>JAVQJL010086886.1:0-107322 GCA_036024295.1 Nannoperca obscura
TCACTTTATCTTGCATTCTCTTCAAAAGTCCAACATTTCTCCCCATCATATTTGGACAACCATCTGTTGTCACACCAGCCAGCTTTTCCCATTTGAGTCCCAACTTGTCTAAACATGCATTTACCTCCGTGAACAAATCAATCCCAGTTGTTGTCCCTTTCATTGACTGCATGGCTGCCAGCTTCTCCGTGATTCTGAAGTCTGCAGTTATCCCATGTAAGAAGATGAGTAGCTGGGCAGTGTCACGTACATCGCAGCTCTCAACCAAAGCCAGGGAAAAATAGTCAAAGTTGACCACTCTGTTCTTCAGCTGAAGCTCCAGATTTCCCGCGATCTCCTCCACCCTCCTCGTTGCAGTGGGCATATTAGTGCTGGACTAGAGTCCACCAAACACTCCTTAATAAACTCTCCATCAGAAAACGGTTTACATTTTCTGGCGATTTTGTGGGATATGACATAACTTGTCTTCACAGCAGCATCTCTGGGTGTGCAAAGTTTTGTAAAAATTCCTTTGTGCGCTCTTCATCGGACAAGTTCTTGTATTTCTCCTCGTGTTTGGTCATGTAGTGGCGATTCAAATTGTATTTCTTGAACACAGCGACCTGTGTACCACAAACTAAGCACACCGCTTTACCTTTGACTTCTGTAAATACATATTTAGCAGTCCATGTCTTGTTGAAAACACGGCATTCGGCATCAACTTTTCTTTTTTTTGCGTGAGCTGACATTGTGAGGGCTAGCTGGCCAGCATCACTTGTGTCTGTCACGCACATAAGTCATGGTTGTATATTACGCCCGTGCGTCACGCAAAAAAAAAAACGGTTTTCAAAATAAAAGCAACACAATTGTATAGCATGAACGGCATAAATTATATCAATGTTTTTTCATTCATGTTCTGATTGACCTCACTATCACGCGGGCAGGTCAGGGACGACCTAAGGGCCGGATGTGGGCCGTGGGCTGTAAGATGCCCAGGTCTGCATTAGAGGATGTGGTGGTTGCCATAGCCAGCTAAAAACCTTGATGGTTAGTGGCAATAACAGATACACAGTTCACCATGACGTGCTAGCTCAATTATTTATCAATAATTAGCCCTTTCTTAACGACAGAAAAATCTATAATACTGACCCCGTCCACGTTCGGTGACTACCTTGACAGCTGCGAGAACAGTTAAATGAACACCCACAGTTAAATTATCTACAGGGGGAAGAAAGCAAGAATGCTGTGTGGGGGGGCCACAGGCTTTTATAAGGGGAGGAGGGAGTGGCTAAGTAACTGAAGAGGATAAGAGGTAAAGTAGGAGGAGACGCACAGTAAAGTGTGTCCAACAGGTAGATTACAGTAGCCTATATGTGGATAAGAAAACATTTGCCATGCTTAATAAATTCTAATAAAATGACATGATTTAGGGTGAAAAAGCTAGATTGCTTGAAAATCTTGATCACCATGCAATCACTATGGGAAGGTAAACTTATCTGTTAACTCTGTAATGAGTTTAAATAAGGTCAGTCAGCAACCCGTCAAAGCAGCATGAGGCATGTTTAAATGCAGGTTTTACAAACTGAAAATCCTCTAAGTTGAACAAGACTTTCTGTGTATGTGTCTGTTATACTGCAATTCTGTAAGACTGATTCTGGATTTTTCTGTGTTCAGGACTGAAAACTGAAGAAAAGATCTGAGGTCAGAGAAGTTCCATCTTGAGCTAAGTGGGTGATTTTGTGATGTTAGATGTTAACAATATTAATCACTATTAACATTAAAAGCCAGTGAGAGGAACACAGTCACGGTAACACTAGTAGTTTTGCACAATTTGCAGTTTAAGGCTAACTAACCAACTAAAAGATCAAACTGCAAATTTATTTCTGAAATATTACAGCAGATTATACATAACAAGCCAAACAAAAGCTCTCTACTTGCTATAAAATTAGCTATTAGTCTGGCAGGGCTAGTAAACCAAGATGGCTGACCCCTATCAAAACAACATATACCACCAAGGAGGGGATGACAGCTATGGGTCCTACGGAGAAGGTGGTGGCCATGATGGATATGGTTATCAGGCAGACTACACTACCCAGGAAGAGGACGCAGCGAGTGATGTGACTGAAGGACACGATGAAGAGGATCAGATGTATGAAGGAGAATATCAAGGAATACCACATCCTGACGAGGTGAAGGCCGCACAGAGAGCTGCATGGTGAGACACAGCATATTTGTTCTTTTTGTTATGTAAATGTACCAGAAACCTAGGAAAAACGCATAACATGACATTTTTAGTCTGATCACTTTAGACCCCAACTTTCTCAGACACCTACATTTTCTTCAAGATACTCTCCAGACATGTTTTAACATTTATATAAATTGCTTTACTTTGAATAATAATTTGTATTTGATATTTTATTTTCACACATCTTGTAAAAATCTTCTACTCATTCTCAATTAAAAATCCAGAATCTATAAGTTGAACTGCTGGACAACAGGTCCAACTGTAAAGTAATTTCTTATTGTATGCAGTTAACCATTATGCAACCCATGCTGCTGGGGCTAGTGTTGGAAAGTAATTTAATCAAGTACTGTACTTGCATGTAATTTTGATATTTCACTTTTCACTTGAGTATTTCTATGGTATGCTATCTTATACAATAACACTTTATATTCCTTTAGAGAGTAAGAACAAAAGTCACATAAAACAAAATACATGTGCCTTAATACACCTGTGTACAAATTGAAGTAGAGCTATGACACTCAACTTCAGCTATCAGAAATAATCAATATTTATATTTAACTAACTCGGAGCACCACCCTTGAAAAAGGTTGCTATAGAGTTCTTGACTCGTGTACAGTGACCTTAATACACAGACTGCGTAGTAGTCAATTCTTTATAAAAAGGTTTATTAAACTACTAACAACACCCACAACTATAACTACTAGACATACAAATGAATGTATAAATGCAACCATGAATGAATCCAATGACTACAGTGAAGAACAATTAGCCCTAAAGGGCAGAGCAAAACACAGGTCTTAAACAGGAAAGCGGGCTGCTCGCCTGGGACGAGCCATAGCAGTCAATCAGAGAGAGTTGTAAGAGTCATAAGAAAAGAGGGTACGGGAGGGATAAGAGCAAGAGCACCAAAGAAGAGTTAAGATTAAGAACCTGGACTTAAGTGCCTCTTTTTGCTTTGTAGTCTTCTTTAAAACGGGTGTTGAAATTTACTCCACCCACCCTAGATCTATTCTATCTTAACTAACTTTCTTTGTTTCAATTTCTTTCTAAAGGTTTAGGTAATAAAATAATGTTATAACCACACACAAATATATTTACCATATATGTCTGTGGATATATGCATATGTGTACCTATGTGCACAGCAAATTAATGAGAAAACAAGTGCATGTTGTTTGTGTGTGTGTGTGTGTGTGTGTGTGGTGTGAAGTGGGACATTTGCCATCAATTCAGTGACACATAAACTTAACCCATGCACATAGATTTCTGTATGTATATCTACATATATGTATCTCCACAACATAACAAAGCCAGTTCCTTTGTTCTTATTTCAAGAGTTCAACGTGTTGGATCTTCAGCCCATATCCTGGAATGTGGGAGTATTAAGATAGTTTACTGCAGGCCTGTTGTAAATTGGGCAATTGTCACTTAGCATTCTCTTTATGTATTCCCTGAGTCCTGGTGAGTCATGTTTTATGGCCCAGAGGTCATGCTGATAACATGATAGTGTCTTAACAAAGACTTGTTTTATGCCAAAGACCATAGCTGTCCCACACTTAATGAAAGATGAAAAAACAGGGTTCACCATCAGGCTCCTAATTATGCTACACTGCCAAATCAGCAGCTGCACCAGAGAAAATGCTGCTAGAGTCTGACACCCCACGAGTGCAAAACTCCAAGTCCAGCGAGATGCGACTCTGCACTGAGCTGGCATTCTGTAAATGATTCAAATTCTAAATGTTGTAAACCTGAGTATAACACTGTATGTAAAAGATTTCACTTCACAAGTGCTTTTGCCAAGAAATGTTTCCAGGAGATCATTCACATTACATTCTTAAATGTGGAAAATATACCACTATCATAATATAACAATAAAATAAAAGTTATAATCTTCAAATTCTTTCAATTAAATTATTTTGTTTTAACTAACTGCTTAAATAACAAACTGAGACAACAAACCAGAAAAATCATAAATTGCCAGGGGCCGCTAAGATCAAGTGGTTTGCCTTCCGGTGGTGAGTCACAAGTCTTGTACTATGCTTCCTGGCCAAAATTCCGCTTTTATAATATCTTGGGTTGCCGATATATTTTACATAATGCATTTGTTCTGATTACTAAGCAAAAAATCATGGATTTTGATGATTTTAATCATTGTTATAATGCTTGGTTTATTTAGCTAGTTCAGGCACTGTATAAATATAAATATAAGTACTGTGATAGCCAACAGGTGAATGAAGACGAGAAATAAATGAAGCTGATGAAGACATTTGTCACATAGTCAGAGATATACAGTAGGTCATAAAGAGTAACATTATTAGCAACCTAGGCAATATAGATAACTAGAAAAATTGCATTTCCTGCAGAAACCCATATGTACTCATATATAAGAATGCTGTCCATAGACTTTAGTTCAGCATTCAACACCAACATCACTCAGCAGCTAGTGGGGAAACTGATTAATCTGGGCATCAACCAGTCCCTCTGCAACTGGCTGCTGGACTTCCTCACTGCCAGACCTCAAGTAGTGCGGGTCAGCAGCCAGACATCAAGCAGCATCTCACTGAGCACAGGAACCCCCCAAGGATGTGCACTCAGCCTCCTGCTGTTCACCCTGCTGACCCATGACTGCACCCGCAGTTACGGCTCCAACCACTTCACCAAATTTGCGGATGACACGACTGTAGTGGGTCTCATCCACAACAACAATGAGACGCAATACAGGGAGCAGGTGGACCAGCTGGCCATGTGGTGTAGATAAAACAATCTTCTCAACGTGCAGAAGACTAAATAGATTCTTATCGACTTCAGGAGAACCCACCCCCAGCCCCTGACCATCAACAGTGCTGCTGTGGAGCAGGTGAGCAGCACCAAATTCCTGGGGGTGATCATCTCAAAGGACCTCTCCTGGACCAACAACATCACCACACTGGCTAAGAAAGCACAGAAACGCCTGTACTTTTTCCGCAAACTGAAGCAAGTTGGAGCCCCCACACCCATCCTCCACACCTTCTACAGAGGAACCATAGAGAGCGTCCTCAGCAGCTGCATCACTGTGTGGTTTGGAAGCTGCACCGCCTACAACCAGAAGACCCTGCAGCGCATGGTGAAGGCAGCTGAGAGGATCACTGGCTCCTCCTGTCTCACCCGCAAAGCACTCAGCATTGTGGGTGACCCCACCCATCCCTCCACCAGCCTCTTCAGCCTCCTGCCATCCGGGAACAGGTTCGGCAGCCTGAAGTCGCACACAAACCGACTGAAGAACATCTTTTACCACCAGGCTGTCAGGTTGCTGAGCTCTCTTCCCTGCCTCACACCCCTCCCCCCTGCCCTAAATGGACCCAGTCTTTAACCCCCACACATATACACACTCACTCTCATACACACACACACACGAACATGTGTGCACGCATAATAATAAATAAAAAAACACCGCTGTTACTTGCACTCTACCTCAACTTCTCCATACATTGTATATTGTATTATATTGTATATAGCACTGTGTTTTGTTAGTATTTTCTTTTTACTATTTATCTATTTTGCACTGCTCGGACATGAGGAAACTGCAATTTCGATAGCTATGTATGTACTGCTCATACTATGTTATTGACAAATAAGCTCTCTTATCTATCTTATCTTATATGCCTGCCTATTAGTTCAATCATAGTGACCATTTCTATTCATCATATCTGAATCATGTAGCTGAAAGTGGCAAATAAAACAACTTTTATCTGTCCACTTAGGGTCTTTAATTTCACAATTCCATTTGAACTGGAGGAGGTTGTGGACAGATCAATGTGTGCAAGTAGAGACACAGAGCCTAGCAATTAGCAGTTGTGCTAATGTGCATGAATGGATTTTCTGATTTGGTCGGAGGAAAGCAATACTGTACAGCTAAATCTCTCACCACCTGTCCTTGGTCAGCGTCTGCCTGACAGTACAGTCAAAGAAATCTAAAGCACCTAGGTCTCACCCACACACTACAGTAGTATACCTTAACATTCATTATTCCTGCAGAGGGAGAGCAGGATTGTATATTTAAACTGTCATGTATCGCATTTTGCAATTTTTCAGAGCTCACTTGTTTTTATAGTAGAGAAACAATTTTGGCAGTGGAGGTTTGAATCATGCTGAATCATCATTCAATATTTAAAAAAATGTAAGATGATACCATTAAGGTGCACACAGCACACTTGTGTCTACTAACCCTATCTGTGATTTTCAAAGCACACAAAAGGCAGAGGAGAGACGAAAAATGCAGCTGAGTTCGGGTTTGTTTTCAATCATCATTTCCTGCAGGCAGAGAAGTGACGATGCCAGTCAATAGAATTTCATTTGAGCTAATGGGGAGAATAAGTGGTATCTCACTGATGTGCACAGGATGACCCAAATTATGATTCAAAGTAAAGAGAACAGAGTTTTACATAGAGATGTAAAATAATAGTTGTGGTAATTGTATTGATGTTAATATTAATAAAACAATGCTAATAGCAATATAATCAATATAATTATAGCAGGAACACGAGCGCAGCAGGTGCAATCATAGATTACAGCTCTGGAGGCAGAAATACCTGCAGAAAGCAACATAGGAGGGGGAGAGAGAGAGAGAGAGTGGAGAGAAAGCACACTACAGGAAAGGGAAGAAGTTGAGTTAGTAACAAGCATTAATAGGATATGAGTGCATACAGATGGAGAGGGAGAGGAGAGAGAGGAGCTCAGTGCATCATGGGAAGTCTCCCGGCAATCTATGCCTATAGCAGCATAAATAAGGGGGGGGCTCAGGGTTCATCTGAGTCAGCCCTACTATAAGCTTTATCAAAGAGGAAAGTCTACTCTTAAATGTGAGGAGGGTGTCTGCCTCCCGTACACAAACTCATTCATTCATCTTCATAATATGAAAATATTGATTAAAGCTAGTTTAAAAACGATTGAGTTTCTTTTGTATTCATTGTTGTGTTCCATAAGGAAGAGTGAGGCAGGTTTGACTTGGGATAGATGAAGCTAACTGTCTTTAAACAACATGTCACTATTGGTAAGCTATACTCTTACCCTATCCTTTAATAAAGTGCCAGTGTCTCCGTGTGTATGTGTCTGTCTATCTGTCCAGATAAAGCCTGCACTGACACGCACTAACACCACAGGTTCTCTCTTCCCATCTTGCCTTTAAGATGCACACTACCTTAACAGAAAGTGAATACTGCCTTATGTCCTCCCAAAACAGCATTGATTTTTACTTTGCAGGACCCAAGGTCAGCGTGAAGAACAAGCTGGGAGGATCTTATCACCTCACAAGTACAAGCCTTTCTCTCAGTTTATTTATTGAAGGGATAATAAACACAAATGAAGCTGAGAACACAGTCTTCTGACTTATAGTGACCTTGCATAATGACAAAGCAACACCTAACTAAATGATTAAACTATGGTGTTTTCAATAAAAAGCACATTGAACAATGCCTTTTGATGTTGCATATCTGTTAATTTTATGGCTCCTGCTGTAAGCTATGCGTGTCAGTGTTTTAAATTGCTCCGCGCCTGTTTATCTACTCTTTCTCAGTTGAAATTTACCTCTTAACCTCAGACTGAGCCTTTCCTCTGCTGTTTGTGATATCATCCTTAAGGCTACAAAAGGCAATGCACACGCTGCCTAGGAGGCAGTAAACAAGTAATGAGCCTAATCATGACAGGTGACAGCGCTTGCAAATTAATTATTTCCCAGTGAATGACTTAAACTTGGCCCAAAGTACATAAGAAGAATTAAAACTGACAGCAGAACACAGGATGTAGCGTTGCATAAAACAGGGAATGAAGAGGATGCACATTTTCAAAATGCAAACATTACTCATTACATGACTGTGTTGTAGTTATTATGGAAATTCCCGAGACATACAGTACCACTATGTAATACTAATCATCACATTTTGAGAAGCCACTTGCTTTCCTTAATTTTTTTGTAGTAAAATTAGCACATAAATAACACACTCATGATGGGTTTCACAAATGATTACAATCCAAAAGTTTTATTTTTCACACATAATGAATATGATGCTGTGCCTTTTGACAACTCACCAACCATGCTTTTGCATTTACATCATAATTTAATAAATGTATGATCACATTTAATAAAACATGAAATAAATCATCTGTACTACCTCTCCTGCTGAAAACAAACCTTAAACACAGAATTTAAGCTAACCAGCTGCTGGTTTAGCTTCATATTTAGCATAGATGATGTGAGAGTGGTATCGATCTTCTCATCCAACTCTCAGCAAGTGAATATGAAAATTGCTCAAAATGTTGAAGTATTCCTTTAATCACGTTTACTGGTAAATATGTTTGGTAAATTAGTAGCTTAATAGTGTTAGTAGATTGGCAATGTTTAATTCTTCCTTCGCTATCCCCACAGCAAGAGAGAAAGGGCTCTTACAACTTCCTCCTTATGACAAAGTGCGTGAAAGCTGCAAGAAGCATTACACAACATGTCATCCTTTTTGGTAAAATGGATTGATCCTCTCGTGGCAAACACAGCATGCAATTGCATGAAGTTGACTGAATTTTCAACTCATCTCTCGCGCCTTTCCCTCGTGTGATGCTTGCTTTGTACAGCAAGTGAATTACTTGCATCTCATAGAAAAGAATGGAGGCTGAATTGATTTCTTAGTTGCTGTGGCTCGCTATGAGCCATAGTCCTCGTCCTTAAGTAAATGTAGCAGAAGTAAAAGAGTCCAAGTCTCACGTACAAGGCAGTATTATCAGGAAATACAAAACACAAGTGGTTGCTGAGCAGAAAGTCCCAGATGCCAACTCCAAACCTGTGTCTGCATATATTAGTCCCGCCAGGATTTCACTTATCCATTATTAGGGTAAGCAGAAGGCTTGCTCTCGTGTGAAATTGGGATTCATGATTTTCCATACATTGACCAATAAAAGTCATTGTGCTATTGATGTGTATTGATGTTGCAGGTGCCTGATAAGTGGAGCAGTTCTTCAGACACTCTACAATCTAAATTCCAGCTGCAGGAAGGAAAGCTTTGTGAAAGAGTCGTGTAAAAAAGTGTTACTTCAAAGATAACTTTATTGCAGTTTTGTATAACAAGCACATTTTACTTCATTCTTAAGTTTGGTGGGGTAATTGTCTATAGAGGTGGAAGTTTGGGCCTTTGGACCTTTTCAGCCATGCTAGTGGCAAGGTCGGACGGTTGACCACTTTGGTCCAGACTGAAATATCTCAACTATATCTCAACTGGATGGATTGGCATACAATTTTGTGCACACATTCGTAGTGTCCAGAGGAAGAAGTGACTTTGTAGTGACTAGTGACTTTGGTAATGCCCTGAGTTTCATCCAGCATCATGTCAAAATGTCCAATACTTTGTTGGTCCAATACATTCGTTTATCTATCAAGTCTGGCTTTCTTTACAGTAATGTTGTGTTGTTGTCATTACAGCCTCACAGAATCACTTAGAAACAAGTAAACAGACACAATCAAGACACACCTCGATAGACTTGTGTTTAAATAAAACATTGTTTTTGAAGAAATAGGGTGTATTGCCTTTCTTGCATAGTTAAATGAGAAAATGATAGATAAATATGAAACTAGCAGGATTAACTTAGCATAAAAACTGGAAACATGGTCAACTTGATAGCCTGGCTTTGTCCAGAGCTTAAAGAAATCAACATACCACCACCTCTACATGCTTCTGTTTAGATTCATTACACAGTTATTTTCTATGAAATTCCAATGAAGCTCCTTGCTACATCAATACAAGAAAATATAGGTCTACTAGGTTACAAAGTTACCACAGGACAAAGCCAGGTTAGCTGTTTCTCCTTTTTCCAAGGATGTTGTTGGTGTTGATTTTCTCATCTAACTCTCGAAAAGAAAGCAAATAAATGTATTCTCCAAAATGTAAACGTATATTTTATTATAACTGGTCATAATAGACCTTGTTTTATGGTTGTAGGATATCTTAAAATATTATTTTCAAGCAGCATAACTATCTCAGGCTTTTTATTTGTGGAATCCTGATGGGACTATCACAGTATCTCCTCATGTATGTACTTATCAAATAACCTCCATTAACAAACAGACGATATTTCCATTTTACAAACTGAGCAGTGGGCTTGTCATGGAGTCAGCATAATATCCTCCTGACACCGCCCTAACGGCTGTCACATGCAGGTTGTACTTTGTAATTTCATCTAATTGCAGTGTAATGTAACTGATAGTTGGGTGGTATGAGGGAAGTGAGTCTGCAGGGAAAGGGATGTAATTAATGAATTAATTACTCTGGATTGACATCCCTGGATCCTGTAAAGTGATTGGCCGGGGCAACTGAAAGGAGGTATAGGCTTGGGAGTGGTGTGTGTATGTGTGGTGGTCGGTGGACTGTACAAACAAGAGGAATGAAAACGCCTGGGGCAAGACATCTTTTGCTCTGGTCGTTGTTATAACTTTTCCACTGATAAGTACTGGCACACACTGTGTCCATATAGGGAGATGTCATAGCGTGAAAGTAGATAACACACACTTGGAGAAGGCATCCAGATGGATTCATGCGTGAAACAGTCTTTTTGGGTGAGATGAATTAAGTTTGCTGTATGAAACAGGCTGATTAAGGAGGTGAATAAGAGCTGGAAAGTGTGTTATGACACACCAGCATTCACAGATGTGGGCTCTATCTCTGGGAGTGAGATATCAAAGTAGGCTCGTATTGATCCCGGGAACAATCAATATGAAGCCATTGCATCTTTGTATTTGTTGCTCAGCAGTCTGCCTTCCTCTGAAATGGGTGATCACGACACCAAAACCGATGTGTGTGGATTTGTGTGCATGCACTGGTGCATGTACTGTATATATCCTGTACAGTGTGTGTGTGTGTGTGTGTGTGTGTATCAAGCGCCTATGGGCTGAAGTGTCTTGCGATGGCCTCTCCATGCTGTTTGTGCAGGCTGCTATGCATGCGTGTATACATATCTAAGTATGCAAGGTTGTGTTATTGTGTGTGTGTGTTTGCTGCAGCAGCTGACGGGTCCAGTAATACTGACAGGGCGAAGGCAGTTCCCATGAGGCCGTGCATGCTGACAGCAGCTGGCAAAGAAGAAGAACAGCTGCTGATGGGCTTCCAGTACAAAAAGCCCACACAGCGCTTCTTCTTTATCTTTCTCCTCCTCTGTACATATCTATTCACTTCATCACTTATTGTTTAATTTATTTTTGATTGACTTTGTTTCTCTCACTCTCTCTCTTTACAATATGAAAACATTCCTTCTCAGTGCATTTCAATTTGCTTTATTGGCATGAATGTAATAAGATGATATTGCCAAAGCGCCAGATAATAAAATAATAATAAAAAATAAAAAGGTACAATTAATACACAAACACACATGCCACAAATTCTATTATTCAGTCTCGACACACAACTTTTGGAGCTTGAGGGAGGAGAGGAAGATAAAAAAGAGCAAGCTAGTTATGGATTTTTCCACGACACCCCTCATTGTCCAAAGTGATTGGGGCTTCCACCCGTCCTGTCAAGCTTGACCAATCTTCACTCGCCTGCACTGCTTTCACTAACATCTCCCCCGCCTTTAGCATTATCTCTCGATTTACACATGTTCCAGGCACAAATAGGGCACAGGCACACGTGCAATAAGGACACACACATACACACTCAGGCACTCCTCTGCCCTTCCTTAGACTGGATCATATCCCCAATCAGCTGCTTGTGGGACTATGATTTAGATATGCAAACAGACAATTGGCCAAGTTTAATTAAAGAGGATGAGCTGTGCATATCTAAGCAAATATGTGACTTTTTTTAAATCCTCCACTCGTTTAGGAATGGGGAAGTATTCTAATTTTACCTGCAGTGTTTGGGACTGGATGGTGGTATATGGTAGGGAGGTGTGTGTGTGTGTGTGTGTGTACACGTGTAAATACATGTGTGTCCATTTTTGTATACTTCAGTATACTGATACATTATCTGGACGATTCCACACCTTACAATTAACGTCTAATGTAAATGGTCTGTGCCAGTGCAGGAAGTAATGTGGCCTTTATGTAGTGAAGCTGAAAGTAAGTGTGTGGAGGTTGAGGTGATAGATGAGCCACAGCCGTGTAGCAAATCTAACTTTCATGCAGATCATTGGAGTTTACATCCCTTCACAGACCTGCAATTACAGTAACCTTCCCCTTGTTATTAACTGGAACCACAATCTTTTCCTAACCTAGCGTTTTACTTGCATAACCCTAAACATACTTTTTTCTCTATTTTTATTGAGTTTGCATTCTTTTATAAAAAAATATAATAAACAAAAACATTATGTAGGCATACATACACAATTTCAGTATTTTTATAATATAAACAAATACATGATATATACATAGATAAATGCTATTTAAAATTAATACAAATAAATTAATTAACTCCTTAACCATATTTTTTTTTATTTTTCTTTCCCTAACCTTCCTCATACCATATTTGCCATGTGCAAATATTGTATGGTGACATTTAGGTTAGCTATATTAGATATTAAGAATTTTGTCATTGGATGTAATCCAGGATTTGCAGAATCATCCAACCGGTGATAACTTTTCACTGGTTAAAATACAATTAGGATTAGGTTTGTGAAGGATGAGGTTACACAAACTATCAATTCCAAGTTAGTCTCTTTGTTAACGTAAATAAATCAGTTTACAGAATATTACCCTTCCTTCCTTTTTTAACTTACTTAAGGTGTCTCCTGTAACAACTGGTTGGATAGCAGACTTTTCTCTTTATGAATACAGACACATTTGTCATGTACTAACTTAAGGATAAAGGTAAACTGTGCCAAGAATCTCAGTGGGAGCTGGGTGTCATTGGCTGTGTCTGGACCTGGCAGCGGCTCTACCTGAAGCTAGAGAGGAGGAGAGGATGACACAGCCAACAGCTGCTTGTCTGTCTGTTGTGTCGCAATCCCTCCTGCCAAGAGCATGGAATCACACTCTGAATTCCACTGTCTGTTTTTCATGGTCCAGTAATATATCCTATTGTATATTTTCATTCCTCCTTTGCACTTAGTCCAATTTTGCTTTTGACCAGTCGGATGTGCGAGTCCAGCTTTGATAGCTGCTCACATTAGGAGTACACTGCATCTTTAGATAATGTTTGGTGTTATTGTGTTTCTGGTTGAACATAAATCAAATATATCCAAAAGGGAAAACTGGAGCTTTGAATATCAAGTAAATGTTTAGCACGGAGGTATGGCTCTTTTCCCTTGATGCTTGCTTTTTCCATTACTCAAGCTGAAAACATATCAGTTCAAGCAGAATTATTTCCCTGCTTTATTCTCGATATAGTTTTGAAAGACTGAATTATTAAATGCACACATTTTCCCAAGAGTGCCAGTGCTTTAAAGGCGGCATTAGATACAAATTTAGAAGCATGTAAATTTGAATGCATGCAACACACCCACTATTCAATCCACACACGCGCGCACACACACACACAGACAGACATATTCCGTAGCAATATTTTTTTCTTATTTTGCAGTACTATTATTCCACATTTCCTCTGCCATCTTCTTGTTTTTAAAGGTAGTCTTAAAAACAAAATACCTAGCATCATGCTGTATTTTTCCTCTCAAACCCCTGCTATCTTCTCTTTTTCTTTTCATCATTATGAAACAGGATACACTTCCCGCTCATTTGTCCAGTGTATTTGGCCAAAGATCTCTGAAACAGAGTGGAGCGAGGGTCCCACGGGGCTGCGTAGAAGAGAGGAGTGCTGAGCCACAAGCAGCTGTGTTGTTCCTGCCATGACTTTGGGGAAAGTTCAGAACTGGTAATGGCCATGCTGTGTTGTGCAGCTTGTTATGAGATGGACACTGTACAGTAGGTAGATGATTGGACCCTGCGTTGAGAGTGAAATGCTCCAGATAATTTATTGCTTCAGTTGATTTCCCACAGATGCACAAATGTAACACCCTGCAAAGGCAATATGGCAAGAAGATACGGCATCACGAATCTCATAATGAGTCTTTAGTGTCTAGCATCATGTGGTGCACACCGCACATTTATGCCTGGAAAATAACAATAAAAGGCTCCACTACACAGAACTATTAATACGAAATACAAGTTACAGGTTAACCACAAAAATAACTTATTTGTAACATGTGGTGTGTGAGGTGGCTCCAGCTTTCTGCACGGAGCACTCACTCGCTTGTAAGTAATATCTCGCTCATTATAAACAACAAGGTACATGACAGTGAATGTCAGTTTTTGTGCATTTACAGATGTGAATATGTATAATGGTATACACAAACGGAAACAGCTATCGCTCCTGAACCACCCTGACTCTAAACAAGGACTTTCCAGAGAGAAAACCGTTCAAGGTTTCTTAAACACTCTTTAGCATTTCTAAAAAGAGCAATGAGCATTTAGTGAAAATTTAGACTTAATGTCAAAATGATTTTAGTCTTTTTAGAGTAGATCAGGGACACACTGGAGCTAAGGGTACCAAAACAAACAAACACACACTAACACACACACACACACACACACACACACACACACACACACAAACAGCTGCCTTGAATTTGACAAATTGTAGTACAAAGTATTAGAATTATTTACGGTTTTCAAAGAGGCAGGTCCCCTCAATAAATCTTGATACTGCACAACCAAATATTTTTCAGTCACAAAAAACAAAACTTTATTAGAGGTCTGCTTTTTCTGTTTTCGAATAGTGCATCAATGCCTAAACAATGTTGTACACTTTTCAGATTATTGTGTGTATGTCTTTCACTTCCCAAACAGCATAGTTTTCTACAAATTATCAGTCGCCTCATGAAAAAAGGGACAACAATGTAGCAAATATTATAGTAGATTAAACAATAAAAGCTTACATTAACAAAACAAACATATAACAAACAAATATATATAGAGAGAGAGTTTCTCAATATCCAAGTAAGACATTTCAATGTGGGCCATTTTTTCTCAAAGAAAAGAGAGTACATCTTAAACTGGCACGATTTTTATCATTACTCGCTACTCCTTCCAGGAGAAGCTCATATGAACCATGTTCTCCCTGACAGTGAATGCAGCAATCCGACCAGCGCGTCACTGCCGTTTGGTTGTGGTAATTGTAGTCTACTTAACAGTGTGTCTTTTCGTTTGTGTGCAGATGGAAACTACAAGTTCCAGATTTCCCAATGCGGAAGTAGCGCCACAAAACACCGTGGGTTTGCAGTATCACAACCGAGAAGATGTCTCATGTCGCAAAGAAAAGAAAATTGGATAAAACCCGACAGGACAGACTGTACTTTGACAGCTACACTGATGTGACTATACACGAGGAAATGATAGCGGACCACGTCCGAACTAACACGTACCGGATGGCGATACTGAGGAACAGCGAGTCCATACGTGGTAAAGTTGTACTGGACGTCGGGGCAGGAACCGGTGTTTTAAGCATTTTCTGTGTTCAAGCCGGTGCTAAGAAAGTCTACGCAGTCGAAGCGTGTTCTATCGCCGAGCAGGCTGTGAAAATAGTTCATAAGAACAATATGGAGGACAAAATTGAAGTCATTCGGGGCACAGTGGAGACTGTGGACCTACCGGAGATGGTGGAGGTGATAGTGAGCGAGTGGATGGGTTATGCCCTCCTGCACGAGTCCATGCTCAACTCTGTCCTGTACGCGCGCGATAAGTGGCTGAAGCCCGGCGGCATCATCCTTCCCAGCAAAGCCGAGCTCTACATCGCACCCATCTGCGACCCGGTGGTGGAGGACCGCTTACATTTCTGGTACACCGTCAAAGACCAGTACGGCGTGGACATGTCCTGCATGTCCGACTTCGCCAGGAGGTGTATCATGAACTCCGACATCACTGTGAACTCGGTGACCGTCGAGGACGTGCTCTCCCATCCGGCCCGCTTCGCCGAGCTCGACTTGTACTCCGTCACCGTGGAGGAGCTGCGCTCGGTGAAGGGCAAGTTCAGGTGCGAGTCGTTCGGCTCGGCGGCGGTGAACGGTCTGTGTGTTTACTTCACGGTGACTTTCCCGTGCCCGGACAAGCCGCAGACGCTCGTTCTCTCCACGTCCCCGTTCAAACCGGAGACGCACTGGAAGCAGGCGGTGCTGTACCTGGACTCTCCGGTGGACGTGGTGCAAGACACGGTGGTTACCGGAGAGGTCAGCATGTATCCCTCCGAGGACAGCGCCAGACATATATGTATCCACGTGGACTACATGATAGGAGAGCAGAAAAGACAGTCCAAGACTTTTTCCATCCCTGACTGGAGCTGTGAAGCTCAGCCATAGTGTAGCATCAACATGCAGTGCTACAGTTTAATCACCAGGCAACACACTCAAAGTTCTTTTATTATGGTCTGTCACTAATATTCCAAAACCTGCACAGTGTGAGTTCAGGAGGAAGTGACAGTATTTCTGACCAGTGTGGAAAATGATCCATATCTGAAAACTCTCAGATCATTCGGGCAGTGCATAAAGGAACTGCTGCTGACATCTATCCATACACACACATTAAAGACCTCATCCCTCCAGGCTTTTAAGCGTTCAGTGCATTTCTTTAGTAGACACCAACACACAGTGACTACATTCAGTATGTGATCTACAGTACATGTTGTTAGTTAAGAGATGTTTGTTGTTTATGCTTGTTTTCACACTGAATAAATCATTTGACACCTGAATTGGAAGAGGAAACATGCATATCATTTACACCTTTAAACCTCACCGGACTCAGCCAGACCAGTGTGTGTTTGTGAAAGCCAGTACTGATATTTATTGTACTACTTACTGTCAGTTTATACCAAAACATTGCAGAAGTACTGAAAATAACCATTCTTTTCTCGCTTAAAGAAATGATTGGTCTATAAAATGCCAAAACCCGAAGATTGTTGATTTATGATTACTTAAACTTAATTACTTACTTATTACTATCCAGACTAAGAAAACCAGGACATCCTTACAGCTGAGAAGCTGGAACTAGGAAATGTTTGGTATTTTTGAATCAAAAGTCCCATAAACAATCATCAGTCACTTTTTAAAACAGTTCCCATATAGTTTCTGTTGATCGCTAGACTTATTTCAGGTCTAGCATTTAGATTTGAACAGTTTTGTTTTTGTCAGGGCGGAAAAGCATTTGAAGCAGGATTTGACCACAAGAACTTAAAAACTCTGACTAATTAATAGCTTTAGTTGTGCAGCTCCGTAGAGCAGAGTGAGGCAGGATTTCATTGGAGGTTTTACAAATTGTTGAATAAATTCAACGCCACGCTGCAGACATCTGATACTCTAATGAATTTCATTATGCATATTGTGGGGAATCTGATTGAAATGCCGCATTCAAATGAGGATTAGACCAATATATTGACTTGGACTGGCTGTAGTCAGGAGGAGTTTTACTTCGTCTGGCTTTTAATAAACTAAATTGGCACCTTATTTAGGTTTAAAACTAGCACACTGACATCTGTTTGCAGAAACCTCTGGCCTTGTAATTCTACTGCAGCATCCTGCAAAACAGCAACAGCTACTCCTTGTTTTTACAACAAAGAATTTCCTACCTGGCTTTTAAGGACGTTGCTGTATCTAAAAAACTGAGCTGTGAAAATAAAATCTTCACCATCAGAAAGGGTTTATAAATCCCTGCATAAAAGCTGATAGTTTGATGACCACATTTAATAATTTGTTATTGTTATCTGGTCTGATCAATCATCGATTCACACGCTGCTTTTGAGTCAGTGTACATTAAGTGGGTTTGGATTTTGGTGGATTAAACCGCAGGGAGTTTGATTAGAGTTTAGTGAACTGACAGCTGCGTTTCCAGCTATGTTCATTAATGAACTAATAATGAATTTTCATTTAAATGTATTATTTAATACATTTCATTAATTTAAAACTAACAGTTTTTAGCATCTATATCTGTGAGATGGGCGATTCAGTTAAGTTCAATTCATATAAGTATTCTTGGCATTTGTGGCATTAGAAATGCTGATGATGCTGATTAAAAATGCAGATGGTTTATTGAAATAAGATTGGCCACCATAACTTTAATGCTAAATAATTATACATTTATTTAAACAAAATATGAATATTCTTAAAAACCTACCTATTACTTAAAAGCCATAACTTTAATATAAAAAAACTGACGTTAAATTAAAAGAAATTAAAACTCATTATATATAATAATTACATATATATGTCTTGAATAAACCTTTATGTAAGTAAAGTAGACACTGTGGGCTTTGCTGATTAAGTCTATCTCGGTGTGCATTGAATTCACAGAATGTGGATGAGCAGCACAAAGCACCCGTTCTGCATTCTAATTATATAGATATTTAATTATACAGCAGTTAATAAATACACAGAACTCTGAAAATGTTAGATGATAGTTCATCTTTTGCACGCCATCATCATTTGAAATACGGGGTTCATGCGTTTCAGTGTCATCAGTCACCTCTCTAATGAATGTGCTGGAAATCAAACACAAGCTATCGTGTCCACAAATCAAAGGCATTGTCGGTTTGGGAACAAGCGAATAATATCTGAAATCATTTTGAGCTGCAATCGTCCAGCCTCTGGTTTCCACTTGGAGGAACTATATTGCAAGATTCTGAGCCTATGGAGAGTGAAAAAACAAGTGCACACATCCAGAGACTGTGAATCAGCAGGAAGCTAATAGAATACACACACTGCTCGCTGAAAGAAAACAAGCTGATTAACTCTGTTAGTTATGGTCATAATGAATAGGAAAAAGGCGACTGAAGTTATCCAAACCCCAAATAAAAGACTCTTGAAGATAATCTGATGAGTAAATCATTCAATTAGTTTTTTGACCCTCATGTTGTAGAAGATTTGGCTCTTTAACTCCATTAAGGAAGTAGAAAAGCCAAACCTTACATCTGAATGCGATGGTGAGGTCTGTGTGAAATATTTAGTTCCGTCTTGAAACATGAAGCAACGCAAAGACACTAAAACCACATGCTTAAAATGTTTTATAGCGTCATCAATCACCACTGCCTCAACACTGATAACTAATTGAAATAAAACACATCTTTGTATGCTATCAAGCGTCAAGTGACAGTCACTGCAACTGCAAGCAGTATATAACACAGCAATCAAACCCCTGATGCATGTGATCAGTGTACAGTAACACAGAAACAGAAGAAAGTAGTCCCCTCCTGTCACATCACACAGTTTCTGTTCTTGTAGTGTCCAGAAAGCACCATATAGAACCAACAAACTGTTAATTGAGTTATTTATTGCCCCTTATTAACTAAGAGTCATTACTCAAGCGTTTGGAGTATTCTGAGCACTTTTTGTCATAACTAATAAGCACTAAATAAAAGCACATGCTGACGTTGAAAACTGTTCAGATGTCTTTGGAATGTTAGATTTCACGTCTTGTGTTGGCGTAAGATCACAGTATTTGTGTTGAATAATGCTTAAAGGCAGAATGAGTAGGATCTTTGTAGAGACTTATACAAAAACATTCCCTCTCAGTCATCACTTCTGACTATCTACAGAGACCATGTCCTCTGCCTTCTTATTTTGCTGGGTTTGGGACACTTCTGGGTGTCAATCATTGGGCAGTGTGCGTGTAGCCTCCAGCCAATAACAGCGTGCAGGGTGTAAAGGTGAGACGCTATAAAAAATGCAGCAACCAGGTGCCAGGTTGTATAGGAAGCTAAGAGCCGAGGAGGAGGAGCCGACTTAGAATGTCAGTCCTACTAACACATTCTGCCTTTAAGAGACCAACTGAAAGGAGAGTATTTTCAAATGGTCATTGGGGACATAAGTGGGAAAAACCCACTTTTTCCTGCAACTGCTGTCACATACATGTCACTGCTAAACATGGCTTTCAGTGCCATTGCAATAGAAATGATCAAATGTAAAAATTCTGATAAAACATCCCATTTTGTTTTTCCTTTTTTGACACTTCAATGAAAGCAAATGTTCTAAAATCACATTTGAGCATGTTTGATATCAGCAGCTTCACAGTTTAAGGTACAGCCATTCTCTGCTGTACAGTAACAAACGTTCACTCGTTCTTTCAAAGGTCAAGCAGTCACACTGACTCAAACCATGGTTGTGACCACGGCGTGGTCCTTGTTGTCAAATGTCAAGCAAGGTTTTTTTTTTACCTGCATCATTGCTCTGTTATGAAAGGGGCCTTTCAGTGTCTTTTTGTTGCCCAAGAAGCACTTTTGTGTTAGAGAAAGACAGAAATAAATTCATACTCTTTTCACTCAAATTAAATTCCACACTTGCAGCTGGCCTAATGTGCACACAGTGGCTGAATCTCTCCTCAGCCTCTACAGGTGCCTGGAGAGAAAAAGGCAGGACAAAGGAAGGTGTCCAGAGAATGGAAATGTCAAATGCAGTGCAAGGCAGGCACTGTTAAGCCCAGAATCCCACTCATGCATGCACGGCCACTCTTGGCTGCTAAATGCTAAACTAATTGTGATCCATTCCTGCCTGAAATGATTTGGAAACCATTAGAAACAAGTGTTGAAACTTGAAATGGGATTATTTGTCTCGTATTGCACAGCAATTTAGGAGCCAATCAATAGACAATGTGCTTAATCTAACTGATTTCAAGACTCATTGTTGAGTGCAGGATGGGTGAACGAGACTGAGAGACAGCACAGTCCAAGACCCTGTGAACTGGAGTCACAATATAGGCTGTTGTCTGTAGAACTTGTGTTTCAACTTTTTGACAGAGAAAACCTGTATTAGTGGGCGAGGAATAAAGTGATGTATTCTAGTATAATAAATGATGTTATGTTGATCTTAAAATATGTCCAATTCAGCACCTGTAAGGTCAGACTGCCAGCCCAAATCAGTTTTTTGGCATATTCAGATTGCATCCAGATTGATTTTAGAAAGTCTGGACAGCAAAACATCACATGAAATGTGATTTTTCTAAATTGGACCCAAGCCACATTTGCAGGTGTTATGAAATGCAATTCTAATGGGATTTCTACAGATGCGGATCAGTCCGGATGCTCTGGCCACTCAAATCGGATTCCGAAGCGTCTTTTTCACAACGCGACACACAACGTCAAATCAAGAGTGACAGAAGTAGATCATCATCATCATCATTATCATCATCAGCCCTCCAAACAATCGCTCTGTCAAGGCTGATGTTGTTCGTTGTCTTCCAGAAATGGGTCATGTGATAGGGATGTGACGAATCAGGGAAGGACATGTTGTGACTGATATGAACCAGGAAAGAACACGTGGGTATCTGCGTTTGTGAGTTCATCACTAAAACACAATCACAAAGTTTTCAAACTAAAACAAGGTCAGCAGCATTTTCAAAAGTCTCAGTTTTAGGGGTTCCTTGGAGTAGTGTGAACACTAGCCATAAACGTAGCAAAAGTTATGCATTTTAAAACAAAAAGGTATTGGTGTGGATTTAGCCTTGTCACACATTTTCAAGCAAATACATTGGTCAAGAGTGCAATTTCCTCACTTCACTGTTCATTGTTCCAGCGGAACGGGGCAACGTACTTAAAACATTTTCAGCCCAACTCCGCTCTAACTCTGGGAACTGACGTCTGGAGCCCATTTTGAGAGTGCACGTAATTTTGGTTTTGATTTCTACACACGTATGTACACAGCTATGTACACAGTGATGGTCACTCTGCAGTAGGATACAAATACAATGGTGTACAGTATAACCACAGCCTGTAATAAAACACAAAGCACAGTGGTACACAGTATCCAACATCTTGAGACACTGACTGGGCGGGTGCATTCATTGGAGAAGAGCAGGAATGAGGAAGGTTTTGAGAACTGCTAATAGGGTTGTAACAGAGCGCAGCGGTCACAGAAGTGATTTCAAGAAACTCACCGGAGACATAAGTGACAACATAAACTTCCAGTTACAAGTGGTGAGAGAGACCTAACTTGCAGTTATGTGGTTTCTGATATGGGTTTGTCCTTGGGTTGTCAGCCTCTAGAAAGAGGGGAACACAGTGTTCAGCTCCTCACATCTGTGTTGACCACAGCCATTCGGCTCGTTTTACAGGGCTCCTCCTGGACTGCTCTAAAAATTAGAATAATGTGTTGTCTGATGTCTTAACAGCACTCCATTTTAAAATAATAGCACTGATGACACTGTAACACAACAACCACCTGGTTTTAGGAAGAAAAAAACACAACACTGGGTCTTTTTACCATGTCAAAGTGTAAACCAGTTCATGCATTGTACTGTTTGAAAAGTGATGGATCTCAGCATTTTCACCTGCGCCCTTCAATTCTATTCTAAAACTATAACAGGACAAATCTAAATCTCCATAATGTCATTTGGTTTGATGTGATATAATTGTCAGTAGTGTTGAAAGCTTATTTAAATTCCTGCAGTAATTTGTTGCTGTTGATGTTTTCAGTGACCAGATTAACAAGCATATCAAAACGCCATACAGTATGAATCCTAAATGGAAATTCATACATCGTTGAATGTGTTTCTTTACAGCTCATTTTTCCGATCGCTGCTGAAACCTGACTGGACTCTGGTGGCACACAGTATCTAATCACGGCCGCTCAATCATCCTTGTATGCTAATGACACCGTGAACAAGCCAATAGGATTCAATTCCCACAGTCTGTTACAGTAACCAATATTTCTGTCAGCACATCCTGTGAGGACAATTTGGGAACATGGTATTGACAAAAGCTAATTTGGTGTGCCAAACCCCGGAGATGTGGACTTCATTTCTCTGGGGTCCTGCAGGGCAGACCATTTGTCATCATTATCATTAGCAACAGGAACTGACCCATACTGCAAAACCCCAAAATAAGTCCGCCCCACTGTATGTTCCTATATTTTTTCTCAACAGTAATAAAACAGTACACTTATTTAAATGAGAAACAGCATTTATTCCTGAGCCCTGAGCTGCACATCTCAGCCGAAACAAGCCACTGCCTATCGCAAATGCATCCAGCTGCAAGCGCTGAGGCGTGACTTCATGGACGGACACACACTGTACAACAAGGACAGATCTGGACGGTGCCTGTTAAGAAAGTAAATCCCAAATCACTCGCAGGGGCACGTAAATCTGAACGGGATGGCCACGATTCACAATCAGCCCGAGGCAGACGGCTCTGAGCCTGTGAGCAAAGTACAAATCCAGCAAACTGTGGACCCGTCCTCCCCCCTCCTCCTCCGCCCACCTAATCCTTTTTCAATCATGCACTTTTTGGATTATGCCTCTATGTAATTCTTCTCAGGTATTGTTTTATAATTTAATATGATATTTCAATGTGGGTGCGTTGGGTTATGGGTTTAGGACACCGTGCAGGATTGGATAAGCAGCAGAGGTCTGCAGGCAGCAGATTGGAGTGGAGGGTTAGTACCAGGCTGAAAGAAGCGTGATAAACCTTTGACACAAAGTCCAAATGGAGCAGGTGCACAAAGGTGCTGAGACTGACCTGATTCAGTCCTTCCAAGGCATCCTATATTGCATTGTGAATCCTGTATTTCTCTGGACCCTTAATAAGTGTCTCACCTCCCAAGAGAAGTCGAGATGCTTTGCATAGTCAGGCAGTTTGTGAAAGAAGTAGAGACCATTTTTATTCACCTTGTCCATATCATGCAGGAAATCAAAGTTATGTAGAAGTGATTGCAAAGGGAACACATCCCTTTCATTTGTCTTTTCAGGTTTCACCTTGTCCATAAAAATGTGTACTGCTTAAATCTTAAGACTGACAGGGAAAAAAGCTCAGATTCCTGCTGTTTAAAGCTTAAATGTTTAAAAGTTTTTGTGACTTAAACAGATATATTTTTGCAATTGTATTTGTACCCACCAACTTTATTGTATAGAAGAAGTTTGTACCAGTCCAAGTCAGCAGTCACCTGTGCATCAACTAAACACAACTAAATATATTTACTCAAGTAATGTATAAGCACAGTTTTGCAGTACTTGCAGGCTTGCAGGGTTAGGCTAATTTTACTACATACAAGTGTATGGAGCACAAGCTTAATCTACTTTTTTCTGCACGAATACCCCCCCGCCCCCCAACAAACACACTTCTCCGGATGAAGGCAACATTACCCTCCATTGAACAAGGTGTAAAAATCCAATACCTCTGCGCCTGGCGTCTGCCTGACAGGGATGTGCAAAAACAGCTTTACCCATCAATTTTCTAATAACCATTGTGAAAAAATCGGGCCACATGATTATTGGTCTCTCAAGTAAAGAGTCACCCTCTGGTGGATTTGAAGACATGTGTGTGTGTGTGTGAGTGTGTGTGTGTGTGTGTGTGTGTGTGTGTGTGTGTGTGCGTGCGCGCGTGTGTGTGTATCACATCCTCCTTTCATTTTCCTTGCTGACCTCTAGCACATCTTGTTTTACAGTCCCACTATGACGTGTTAATACACACGAGATATCTATCGGTGTACCTTATCCTGTTAATGGTGCCTGGCTTCATTTACAGAGTCACTGTGCAAACCCAGTCCGCCTCAGCTTACTGATTTTTAGGCCCTGAAGAAAAGACAGAAAAAGAGCTTAACAGTCTGCAGATGAGCTTCAGAACTGTATTGTGAGTGAACATATTATACGGTGGCATTGTATTGAGTCAATAAGTGGGAATTAAATGTGCTCTTTGGTAGCTTTCCACTGTGCACTCCTTTTTCTTCTTGCTGAGTGAATTAGAAAAAGAGGCTCATGTCAGGCAAGTTGCCCTTGGGCGCACAGAGGAGGGAGAAAGAGAGAGGCAGCTGCATGAAGAGCTGTCTCCACAGCTGAGATAGACTCGGCACTGTATCTTTAACCTTTCCAACGTGTCACAAATAAAGTTAAAGAGGAGTCAGCTAAGATCTGAACCGCACCATAAACCAACGGGGCTGTGTTCCTGTATTTTATATCTGCAAGGGTGTTGGGTTTGTTGAGTGATGCGAGTGACTCAACTCAGTTTAGCTTTCAAAACGTACACACTGACTTATATGCTGCCACCCTCTCAGCTGCAACTGCTCAAAAATGGGCACAAGTAGTGAGCAACTGGAATCAGATTTTCTATTTTAAAAAAGCAAACAACATGGCCTTACATTTCTCCACTGATTTCTTTAGAAATTAGAAATTTATCATTTCTTCATGTAACTTTTTAAAGTGCTATGCCCAGTAGTTTTTATTTAGTAGTTGTTATTTTTGAACAATGACTCTAAGGAACAGGATTATGATCAATATGAGTGGCAGTCTTTAAATGTACATACCCCCCCCCCCCTTTCTGTCTCAATGAGATGGTTTTACATCATTTTTACCACCAGTCTTCCCTGAAAGCTTTAACTTGCCTACAGTCTTATGCAATAAAGCAATTCCCATTCGTGCTATAAAGCATTCCAATAGATTCCCCACACATTCCTGCTACTACTAATGCTGCTGATGATGATCAGATTTCCCTTTGATCTCATTGACTTTTCACAATAAAAAGTCCGTTTTCAACGTGAAAAAGAAAAATACATCCCAAACACTGCGATTTATAAAACAGGCAGATTTCTCCAGTGCAGGATGTTTCTGTTCACGGTTGCACTCATGCGGCTCACAGGCTTCATCAGAGAAATAAACTTCAGGTGAAAGTCAGTTGTCAGAGACTCGCCGCCTCATTGTGTCTGCGCGCAGAGAGGCTGGTCACTCTCTGCTGTCTCTGAGGCGCTTTCTAAGGAGCCACTTGGAATCTTATTTTTTTTTATCAGCCTCTTCATTTAAATCAACTTTTCTTTTTACATCTTTACATTGGGCTTGGATGATTTTCTCCACCTGTGTGCCTGGCTCGGGGTGACGTCGCGTTGGTACCGGGAGCTCGCCCCCGTTCCACGGGAGCGGCAGAGACGAGCTGGTCGCTGCTGCGGCGAGTCCTCCATTCTTGCGCCGCGCTAAGATGTCCCGTTTTAAAGCGGAATTATTTGGTTGCAACAGCCTACATGACCGGCTGTCCTCAACGGCATGAAGCACTGAACACCAAGGTGAGAGGTTCGGGCAGCTGATTTCTTTTGATTGAATTAATCTCCAACCGAACGCCCAGGCGCGTAAACTTTTGAAGCTTCGCTAAGACGCGCACCGAGTGTGTGGCCAAACTGTGCGTCGTGATTAGAGAAAGTAAGCTTATCTTTGTCTGCTTTCTTTCACTACCTTACCTTTTCCGTGCGCGGGGAACGTTCTAATTAACACAAGAGACACGTGTTGGTGCGATAACCGAAAAGAAACCAGAAGGTCACTGTACAGGAAACATCTGCTTTGGTTCTCAGAGGAAACATGCTTCGTTCTTACAATTTTGTGCCTAACTCAATAAGTCACCTGTATGAGGACGTTAAGGACACGTGGACTCGCTGTGAGCGCAGAGAACCGAGGCGGCATGGGCACCTCATTTACACATGATCACATATGCTGAAATGCCCTGCTCTGTGCTGATTATAACACATAATTCCTAGTCATTTGTAAATCTCACGGAGCCAGCGTTCTGGTCATCCAATGGAAAATGTTCTTGTCATGCGGGGGAACCACTCGTCTTTTACCTTCATCTTGTCTTGTAAATAACACTATTTGGTCAAAAAGACGACTTATTTGGCACACGTTTTCTTTGAAGTCCGGCTTTCCTTCTCTTTCTTTCTTTGATACCAGTGAATGTTACAAGCACCAGAACAGGTTAGACTGGTGTGTGTGTGTGTGTGTGTGTGTGTGGTGGTGGTGGTGGGGGATTAGGGCCTCTGTGGGCCCTTTGGAGGCTGCATGCAGACTGTAAGCATCGCCACATTAATCTGTGCAGAACCTTGTGTCAGCCTGCTGCGAGGTTAACCTGCGCGCCAAGTGTCATAACCTGACTTCTTCCAACACCTTCCCTCACCCTCCTCTCATCCTCCTCTCAATCTCCTCTCACTCTATGTGTTAATCACTGAAGGTGTGAGTAGACGGTGCACTCTCTTGGCTTGGTAAAAAAAATGCAGCAGCTGTATTCGTTCGCAATTTTGTTGTAGGGTACAAATGAAGCAGAAATTATTTCAAACCAAGTTGCCTCGAGTCAGCCATCAAATATATCCTAGGAACAATATCGGAGAGTTTAGATGTGAAATTAAAGGTAATGAAAGACCCCGTTCTCCTGTATTTACTTATTTATTGCCCAATTATCCGCGGTCAGTTGAACTCTTATATTTTACAATGGCCCCTTCACTGACGCCACTGGAGGGACGCCTTCTTCCTATTAGAATTACTTTGTTCAGACTTCTTCCATTTACACCTATTTAGAAATTAAACTTGAATATGCACTGACAGTGAAACTACTGAAGTCAGGAGTTAGAGATAAATCACTTTTTGGAACATTTACGCGTTCATTCTATTACCAATAATTCAAGTATGATATTTAGTATAACACTTTTCTTCAAATATCTGTGATTTTTGTAGACATTGTTGGTTGGCTGCCCAGCAGCTTAATAATCAAGTGGGAGTCGGAGATTTTCCTCCTTCCATTCTACCCGGATACAATCATTCCTTTGAGACTATTAACGCCCGCATTTGTTGGATAATTTAACGCCATCAAGCGAGTCGGATGAACTCCACCAAAAGAGGTTCAACTACAGGCGATCCTGCTCCCTCCTGAGTTTCTAACGGGTCCCAAAAGAGGATGGTGCGCGCGTGTGGATGTGTGTGGGTGGGGTGGTTGAAGGCGAGGTGGAGACAGCTGGAGGGGTGGGGAGAGAAACCATAGGTGTGCGTGGGGGGGAAACAAGCTGAGTGTGCGTCTCATCTAACAGAGCCTCGGAGCGCATTATCTCCCCCGTCATCTCCGCCTGGGAGGTCGGTACTGCGCCGCGCCGGGGAAACGTCCAGGAGAAGATGCGTTGATGCGAGCGGATATTCTCAGCAGCCGAGTCTAATTGGTGTGATCCATGTCCCTGTTGAGTGGCTGAAACCTATTCAGAGCCAGGGAGACGGAGAGAGAGAGAGTGGGGATGAGATTCGCGCAGAGATCCGCTCGCAGCAGTCTTTGGAAATGAAGGAATTATAGGTACAAACAGGAGGGACGCACGCCAGCAGGTCAAAGTTTCTTAGTGTTTTTCCCCCACCGTGGTTCAGATTGACACTGTGATGGAATGACACTTGAAGAGAGGATGATGGACACTTTGGCACCGGAGCTCCTGCTCAAAAACCCTCCCGTTAACACCAGGCGCGGTGCTGACCGAGCCCTCAGGACGGTGATCAGTCATTTGTTTTGAAGTGGCAGGAAAATCCTACTCTTGATCGACAAACAAGAGTGGGAGATGGTGCGCCCAGCGATTCCTCAGAGACTGACGTGCGTACTCATCACATTCTCGTTAAGGAGCGCATCTTAAAGAGCTTCATTCTTCATTCTTGTTCATTCTGCTGCTCTGAACTTGTTGAACGGCGTTAAAGAGCAGGGGGACAGGCAGTACCCCGTACTAGAGGGGCATTCAAGAAATGTAAGTTTTTCCTTTTGCTTGTAAAGTTTACTTTTTGTATGTTGAGGCGTTAAAGTGGCTGTTTATTCTCGTTGGAAGTTACTTGGCTCTGGCCTGTCTGCAGTATTTCAGCTCCTGTAATGAACAGGTGAGAAGGGGGCAGAGAGTCGTGGGTATGTTCCTTCTAAACTGCATAAACAACTTTTAAGACTTTCTGGACCACGAAGGAAAACATATTAATATTCACAAATCAAGCGTCCTTGAATGCATCCAAACTTAAACCATTTCTTCTGGCCATTTTTTGGAGGCGCCCCCTTGTGGAACGTATTACCTCATCGCTGCTATCCTATCTATCACGCATAATTACATTTGTGCCGTGCTGCAGCCAATTGGCCTACCTTGAATACGTCATTCCACAAGCAGCCTATTACAGTTAGATTTGTTTTGGTACATGCTCTCAATATTGCTTCACTCTCCACACATGCATTAGCTGCTCATTTAATTCAAACCTACCTTGATTCCAATGCTTCTTTGTGCTTTTGAGCCCAGTGTGTTTGACTTAAGGCAGATATTTTGTGGCTGTGCATGCTCTTTAGTTATGGTATTATTTAGAACAGTTATAATCTGCAAGAACTGCATGTGTTTATCCTCGCCTTGTATTGAATAATACCTAACAATTATTATTTTAAGGCATGCTCATACGTATTATTATAAAACATGATCGCCCCTGGCTTCAGGGCTAAGGCTACATACTGTGCATTTGAAGTTTCATATTAGATTTCAAGTTGCAACTCCCACTGTTATGGCTTTATAAATTGTGATTGCAAGAATTGTGATTGCAGTCTGTTTCATATTTTCACTCATCTTGTGAAATAATGAAAGGTAATAATGAGTCATCTTCTGTGTGTTAGCAGCTGCTGCTTTAAACCATGTGGCTATTCCTGTTTATATTTCCAGCATGAGGAGGGCTACCTGGGTGAGCACATTCTTTATAGCTAAAGTGGACATTCTGAGTATCCAGACATGTCACCGTGGCTGCCGAATAATGTGCTAGCAGCTTTTAGTAAAAAGTGTCTTTAATAATGCATGTGGTGTTTCTGTGTCGCAAAGAGAATCATGCTTGGTGGCGAGGAGAGGCAGAGGGAGGGAGAGAGGGAGGGAGGGAGGCGTGATCTTGTCTCACTGTCTCATTGGGTGCCCCGTTCGCTGCTGTAGCCTATATGTGGTGCTGGAGTAACTGACGCCCGAGGGGTGTTCAGCTCGACTTGGGGACAGCATTGCCACACTCGCCCTGTCAAAAAGGGCTGCTCTCGCGCACACAGAGTGCATGTGGCAGCTTCTGCAGCTCAGGGGTGGTGGGGAGGTGGATGGAGTTAGAAGAGACAGAGGGAGTAATAGAGGATTGTGGCAGATGCAGCTGGTGGAGGCAAGTGAAGCGCGTCTTCAGCAGTCAGGGACTTGGACTTGCCTTCAGAGGCCTGACCTGTCTGGCTCCAGTGCACACTGGACTCGAAAGGAGGCCGTAGCCACGTCCTGTTAAAGGAGTGATTACCTCAACCGGGTCCAAGCATGGCTTTTAGATGGCCAGCACTAATATAGCCTGAAGTTTTGTTTTTCATTTTTCATTTTCTTGTGAGGGTGGAAAATACCTCTTAAACATGAGAAACTCAAACTCTAAACTAATGAAATTCTTTCCTAGTGAGACACTTGATATGGCACAAATTTGTATTCCATGCAGGTTACACACACAGGTAATAATTTATCATGTCTGAGGTGGAAAACAAGCCTCAATACAAGCCCAGTTTGGGCCAACTGAAACAGCCAGACTATTTGTCTAACCCTGGGGCACAGCCACAGCTTTGATTCCTTCCGAGGCTGCCCACCCATCACCAACACACAGTCACTTAACCAGCTGTCAGCACTCCACCCATTTGCAACCTGTCGTCATTATTAAAAGATCATAAGGTTTGCAGATTGAAGGCGGCGACATTTTAAGAAGTGGAAAAGAGGGCTAAGTGATGGGCTGACTTGGAGGCAAGCCCCAGGGATGTGTTATAGGCGTGCTCGCTGTTCCACGGCAAAGCTGGCTGTCATGTTTGCAGGGCAATGCTCCACTCTCCATACGTTTATTCATGAGGACAGCAGCGCTATTGGCAGGTTGTTAACAGGCAAGATTAGGGATTCTGGAAAGGCAGGCAGAGGAATCTGGTGAGGGGAGCACAGAGAGATGGCAGGAGGCTTTTTTTTTCTTCCCCTGAAGCCGGGCCAGCTTCTATCTTTATCTATCTTTCATCTGTTTCTGACTGTCTGCCCTCCTGTCTTTCTGCCCTTCTCTGGTGGGGAATATGAAGCAGGTAGACTCAGAAAAGATGAAAGTAGGTAGAGACAGGACAGAAGCAGGGTCAGAAATTGCCCTTGAAAGTGCATAAAATGTGTGAAATTAAAAATGAAAGGGAGAAAAATAGCCTGGACACCAGTGGTAACCTTGTAATTATTTCACCTTACTATGGGCTGAGCACACCCTTAAGAGCTAAAGTGGACATTTGTAAAATTTTGGGACATTTATAATTCAGCAAATTGTTAAACAGTTAGGGAGGTGTGTAAGTACTGCCCCCTGTGGGCCACCGTAGGAGATTTGTTGGAGATTATGACCTGATAATTCTTCCCAGTGTGTCCTGGTTGCTAAATAAAAAAAGGGGCCTTTTTAAGCAATGCATGGAAAATGAATATGTTGGCACCACACAGCCAGCAGCAGGAGAAAATGTTGAACCCACACAAACACCCTGGTGAAAACAAACCAAAAAATAAAATGATCAATATGAGCAAAAACTGAAAAGAGATGAAGTGGTTGGGGACAGGAGGAAAACACAGTAGGCTGAAACTGTCAATTTGAAATAAAAAGGTGTGATTTTGTAGTCTGATAAAAAAAGTGCTTGTGCTTTGATTAGGAGGTTAATTACTGGACGCCATGTACACCTGCAGAAGATTTAGGGTTAAAGTGAGAAAGAAGAGCTGGAACACGGGCAGATATGAGCGACGTGCTACTTCGTGTCTTCATTTGATGATGCATGATTTACAAGTGACTCCCACTGGTAGTAAAGAGCGGCTCTGGGGACATGCGTGTAACATCTCCCCTGTGATTTAGAGAAACACTCAGTGATGCTTGAGTGGCCCCGGCGATGAAATAGAAGCGGACACAGAGGGCTGTTCCTCAGCCCCAGAGATGGGGGAGTGTGGGACGGGTGCATGGGTGGCTGTTTGGGTGGGTGGGATGAACTCACCAGCCAAACAAACCCTCTCCCTGGTTGACCAGGCCTTGTGAAAAATTCATGTGTTTAAATATAAAATTGAGCTTGCCGTTTGCAGCGCTGGCAGGTTGGTACCTACAGTGTCCTGTCCTTCCAGGCAGGCTGTGAGGACACACCTCTACCAGCACTGTATACAGTGAAAGCCCCTGGTTTTACACTTTTTACTAATATTCATTTGGCTTTTTTCAAATGTGATTATTTTTAAGCAGTTTCCACCACATATGTACATTTAAAGCCCAGCTCCACACAAAATGTGTTTTTCTTATTGTTGCTTCTCATGTATTCTCTTGGATGTTTGACCTTTGCTGTGCAGTTTGCTTTCACATTCATCTCAGCGCTTACTTTAAATCTCAGTTTAACACATGTGCACACAGGCAGTTTTGAATCACAACTAGCTTGGAAGCCAATCGTGGTCCAGTATGCAACTTATATAATAGTGTTGTGGACACTTGAATTGAACATACACTGAGACTAGTAGTTAAGAGTCTTGTGCCCAGTAGTTTTAAAACTTTTAAATAAATAAAAAATTGCATATTCATAGACTATGCAGGTTAAATGAGGTAGAAAGAGTAGATGTCATTTTAAGAATTTCTAACCAGGTAATTGAATGTGTTTGCAGAAAAACAGCACAAATTATTATTTAAAGCAAAGTATTTTCATTGGATTTAAAACATGTCTGGGGGGATCTGTAAGGTAATGGATTTATCACCCTCATACACAGGAAAATAAGATTTTGGTTTTCCCAGCTTTCCTGTTGTAAACATCTCATAAGAAAACTAGTTAAAACCACAATGTCCCATTCTGTTACACCTGTCAACTTTGATGTTTTCATTTTTAAATTGGGTAAATCTGTATTTTTCAAGTTCCTAGTACAGTTGATGTCCTAGTACAGTTGATGTCAGTTGTTAGATAAATATGCCGTGGCAAGGCACATTATAAGCATTTCTATGCACAATAGTCCAGACAAAAAAAAAACATTTTAATTATTTTAATGACAAAAACAGTTTTGCTGGCAGTCACCCTCCCTGACACCCAACGACCTCACACTGTTACTGTACGTGTTGATCGCTCTGTGCCTACGATGCAATATATATTCCTGTACGTGGAAGAATTTCAGACTTCCTGTGAATGTGCCTCCTCTGATGTCCCCGGACCTTGATCGATGGTTGGAGGAGCCGACCTGACTCAAAATAAACCTTTTTTTCTCACTTAAAATGCACATCCACACTTCTTCCATCTGCTCTCCTTTTCCCTCCCTCACCTCGTCTCCTTGGGGCCGACAGAGGGTTTTAAGCAGGGAGTAATGAGAGGAAGGGGCCGCCGAGTCCGTCTGGGATGGTGGAGTGATAACGACCCCGCTTTTGTGATCTCTATTGCTTGTTATCGAAGCCTCGCCAGCGCTTGTTGTCTCATTACCCGTGACTTGAACCTCTCTTTATCCAGAGGTTGCACGTGAAGCTCACACACACACTTTTACACACAAATGCAGACTCTTTCCGGGCCATCTCTTTAGTCTCCTCCTTAACACGGTAATATTATGTCTCTTAATGGGAACAGGGAGCTCGGTGCCAAGAGTTCCTCTGGATAATTGGCTGCTTCCTCACCTGCTGACATCTCCCCCATTGACATTCTTACATTTTACATTTAAGGTGCTTCATTTCGTTCCCCCGTTAACTTCTTCCTCCTTCCCCCGTCCTCTGACTTGCAATACCTGTTCTTGTTTTTTTTTTCTACTGATTTTACAGTCTTCCTCGATCATCTTGTGCAAAATGTAATCCCAGTCTCCAACCTGATCCGTGGATAATTCACATTTCTGTTGATGTGATGGATCTTTATTTTGCACTAGTTTTTTTTTAACAGAGCGCATGCCATATGGGGCAATTAGCAATGAATTAGCAATTGTTTTTTAGTTTGCATCCAGTTTTAGAGAATATTTTTCTCCTTAACATGTCGTGATTTTGAATACCTCACAATTAACCATTTTTCTGCCTATGTCATCTTGTTTCCAGTAGTTTTAAAGGATTCCTTTCCTTTGTGTGCATTTGCTGCTAGGTATAGGACAGATTTGTATGCTACTAAGCCTTTGCCCCCAACCTTGGCTGTTTCTTAAAATTATGGTTTACATTTCATGCAGCTGAAATGGCACTGAATGTCGCAGTGGGAAAATATCCAATGCAGCCATACACCAACTATACTCTGGTACAACACATAAAATTTACAATTTGAAGAGGCAAATGCAAATTTGACCACATTCAAATATACAGTACACATATGTGCCAAATGTGCCTCCACACCACACCTGTCTCTATAATGAAGTGAATCATCTGGAAGGTGTGTAGTTGTTTTAATGCATCTTCGGGCCTCAAGTAGACTGTTAAATGTGAATACAGCTCTTATGTGCAATGTATTATTTTTCACATATTGTCTTTCTAACACTCTCACATTACACATATGTCACCTTGTCATTCGGTCACAGCTTGTGCTCGACTTGTGCTGAAATACAGACTTTTTCTACATCTCTATAAATACTATAAAAAGCAATCTGTATGTGGTATGTTAATATAATCAAATTTTGCCCATTATTTTGGCTGATACACTATTCTTTTTTATTTAATGCTGTTCTGACCAAGTATCTAATCTAATCTAATGACAAATGAAATTTTGAATTAATTAGGAATGTATGTGTGTCTGTCTACACTGTAGCTGCTAATTGATCACTGATGACTGGCAGGTGTTCTGGTCAGCACACACACACACACACACACACACACTGACTCAGCTGACTGATTGAGCAGCACTAAAATGTCTACCAGTCTGTCCCCCCTGTCTCCGACCATTGACTCTGTTCTCCATCAATCACCTGCAGTCAGGCTGTTGTTTGAAGGCGGGAAACCTTCACACAGGCTCAGCCAACCGGCTAACTGCTGTGCTTCTGGCTAGAGAGACATCAAGGTATACGCAGGTTGTGGACAGCCTAATTTAAAAGAAGGGCAATTCAAAAACTAAATAAAGAAAAGGAAGAAAATGTTCAAAAAAACAGACTATTTCTGATTATAAGCACACATTGTAGCCAATGATAGGAACAGTAGGAGAAAAACAGGCACCAGGGTTAAATGTTTGCAAGCCTGATGCCCAGCTAATAGGTGTTTTAATACAAAAACTTTAGACAAAAGGAAATATGAGGCCACAGCCCACAATGGTTGGCAGATATTAATGGATGCTATGTAGCCTGGGAAGTAAATCACTGTATGTGATATAGTGCAGTGTCTCCTTCTATGGGCAGCTCTAACATTTAAGAGAGGAAACTTGAATGCAGCACTTGTCATAGGATATTTTTGATAACATATGACTGTTTTTATCCTAAATTACAAAGTGGGACTATATCAAGTAGAAGTGGCTCACTTTATGCTGTTAAAGTAAAATTCGGGTGTTGGTATTTTCACTTGTTCCCTGTAGTAAAAAGTACATTAAAGCTGTTATAATAGATACTTTTAAATTAACTATGGATCAGATGACTGTGTGTAATGTGTCGCTCATAGTGACGAACCCACAGAGAAATATTATCATCAGCACTGCAGTTTCTCTCAGCTCTCTTTTTTAGTGTCTTTCAGTGTCACTGTTTTGGTTCACTTCCACCGCTCTCATCAGCACCTTAAAAATGTTACATCATCAGGTGGAGCACCTTACAGTACTGCTCACTATGTATGATTGAGACAGCACCATCAGATCAAGTGAAGTTCTAAATCAAAATGTCTACCAGATGAGCATGGTTGCATAAAAAGTGACGTTTGCTGATCTTTTTTGATCTTGATGTATACTGTCTATCATTCCAGCTCATGCTGTGATGGCTGTGTGAGGGGTGTGAGGGGATATATTGTGGAAGCTGTAACACTATGCTTGATTCCGTTGCGCAAGATGAGGGTTTGGTGTGAAAGCAGCAGGATCTAATTTACCCTGATGGCCTCACTTACTGATTTTCTGTGTTTTGATGGACAGCAAACACCAACATAGCACACCTATCTAGCACCCATCCAACTTTCTGTTAACACATACAATTTTTACCCATGCCATGGAGCCAGCTAATGTCCTCTCACTGTCAAATTCTATTCCCATAAGGGAGGTATATTCATCCTCTCCTTCTTTTGTTTCTCGTTTCTCTGCAGCGCCAGATCGCTACGCAGGACGAGGACCATGACTGACAGCCAGGCGAGCTGAGGAGGCCTGCCACTCATCTTTCTATCAGCGTGTCAGAGGGCTATCTCCTTCTTGCCTTCCCCCTCTTCCTCTCCTCCTCCTCCTCCTCCTCCTCCTCCACCATCCTCCTTCCTCCCTCGATCCTCTCGTGTTATCTTCTCAATGGGCTAGTAACCTCATCATCCCTCGCAGTTATCCACCACTCCAGAAACCTGAAAGAGACAGAAATAGTAAAGAACAACAACAAGACATTTCTAAACCGACCCTCTCGCTCCACTTCAGGGGAGTTTGGCATGCCTCCTCACTCCAGTTGAGTGAGTTGTAGTAATTGGAAGTAGAAGAGGGATCCCTTGTCCGCACACCTTCAGAAAGAGATACAGCTTCCTGAAAAGGGGTTGAGATAGCACCAGTCATGCATTTCCATTTTGCATTGACGCTGCAGGCGCTGTGGACTGGTGTTTGCCAGGCGGCCATGCAGCACTACCCTGCGGCATGGGGCCACTACGATGTGTGCAAGTCCCAAATTTACTCAGACGAAGGCTTAACCTGGGACTACATGGCCTGCCAGCCAGAGGCAGCAGACATGACCCAGTACCTGAAGGTTACTGTGGATCCCCCCAACATCACCTGTGGAGACCCTCCAGAGACATACTGTGCCCTGGTGAGTACATGCAAAAGTGGAAAGAATCCTCTCTTTAAAAAACTTGAACACCTAGTGAAAAAAATACCAAGGCAGCTTTCTTATCTGTATCTGTGTATCGTGTATCTACTCGGCATGTTCTGACCCCAAAGCCGTGACAGACACTTTCAAAGCCTGTGTGACTCAGATACGTTGCTGTGGATGAAGAAATAGAGGTTGGTGCCCATTGACGTCATGTTTTGCTGTTTAGAGAGCTGCTTCTCAGTGTGCACTGCAAACGCTGTCTGATGTGCTGGTGATGCTGCTTACTTGCAGTAAACACTGTATAATGTGACTTTCAGAGTCATATAAAAATACAGTTCCCTCTGTCACTGTTATTTCAAAGTAAAAAGATGTCCTAGCACAAAAAATTCAAACAATCTGCAGGTGAACTAGTGCACGTGTGGACTAAAAATACATCAGCATGTGAGAACATAAGTTCAGCACCATTTTAAGTGCCAATACACAAGGTTCTTTATTTTTCTCTTGTTTAGCAACACCTTTGTCCATGAAGTACTGTAAGTGTTCATTGCTTTGCTTTTTTAATCAAGTGGATCAGTGGTTCAACATGATAATATTAAACATCAGCATTCATTATTGGTCCAAATTATTGAGTTGTTAGCAGTGCACCTGCTAACAACTCAGTTCTATCTCAATTTCTTTGGCCACGCTAGCAAAATGGCTCTATGGATGGCAATGTCTGTCTGTTGGTTGGTCTGTCAGTTGGTCTACTACTTTGGTCTTTACACAAAAATCTCCACAGCTGGTGGATGGATTTCCATGACTTTGGTGATGGTGTTACACACACACACACACACACACACACACACACACACATATTTATGATACTGTCTGTATCATAGTTTATGATGGTGCTGGGGTAGCCCCAGGGCCCATGGTACTTTAATGCGGCCTTGTTCATTAAGGGTTACACATTGTTGCACAAAGGAAACATTGTGATGACTTAAAAGTGAGATTATGTAGGAGGAGAGCGTTTGTATGTCTTAACAGCACAATAAAAAGCTATGATTGGTTGATTGGTTTACTCTTTGAAGTGCATGCGGTGCTGTTGATTTTGCAAATTACATTGCAATCATGAAAATCACAAATTCCTGGTGGAGCTGAAAATAAAATGAGCAAAAGATGCATATTAGGTCAAGTATTTAATTAGCAAACCACCCTCCTCCTTTTTCTGAGTCCTTTTCATTTTGAAACTCACAGCTGGTCGTCTCAGATTAACACTAAATGATGAATCCATTTTGGGCTGTCGTGTGCTACCAAGTCATCAAAGATTCTCTCAGAACAAATGCACTCCTCAACAACTTCAAGAGCTCTTTAGATAAATAGTGAGATGTTCCAGGAAAAGTAGTAACTTGAGGAGTATAAATAGACAGTCACCATCAGCAGAAAGTCAGCTGAGAGGAGAAACAGAGGAAAAGAGAGGGATTAACAAAATACAGATGACAAAGACAGTGAGCGAATGATCAAGAGAGAAGCAAAAGGGAGTGAACATGGGGGAGATAGAGACTCAGAGGACTATGTGCAAAGCATACGGTGACTGAAGTACTAATATCTCTTGTGTGGGGCGGGATGGAGGCTCTGAAATGTGAATAATTCAACATGTTTTGTAGCTAATGTATTTTATTCATAGGACACATTATACAGCCAGACATCTCCCAGGCACTTTTAAAAATGCTGACTCCCGTGATTGGCCAAGGTTGGTTGAAGGCAAAGGGGAGTTGAGTGGGTGGGGGTAGGGGGTCGAGGGGGTAGGATGCCATATATAAGAGGTCATTGTCAAAATGGGGTCACCCTCCGTTCTCCCTCTGGGCGGCTCTGTGACCTCCGATTGATCCACATTTGAACCTGACGCGTGTCTCGTATTTGCTTTGCAGCGGCTGTGTTGTGAATAAACTGCATGAATCCTGGATGAACAGCAGCCATCCGTGTCAGATGCTTTAGTGGAGCCGTTCTGTTTCTGGACACACAGTTGAAACTGACTTTATTCATATCATTGCCAGCGTTTTAACAGTCTGATGATCGCTTATTGAATTAGCGGGAGTTTGCGCCGCACTGTTGCCCTCATGTCTTCAGCAGTCAATGCGATAGGAGTGCTTCAATTAAACAGGCAGTGGTTAGCTCGCACATTTCCTCTCTCTGCTGTACTGTACTCACAAATCACACAAACATCGGTGAAATATGACCCCTGCCGCTTACCATAGAGTCCAATTCTCTGCAATTGGTTTATGTTTACCCCAGGCAGTAACGTGGCTCCAAATCAACATCGGAACAATTATCATTGATATTCCAGCTACTCTGGCTGCCAATACACTGCTGCAATGCCAATAGTGGTTTGTATCGTAAGTCAGATCACTGCCGATTCGGGGCAATTATCATTAGTCCGCATTATCGGAGAATTTCATCTCTCTGGTAATTGATTTTTGCGCTCGTAGAGGCGGGTGTATTTTAAAGCCATGCGTCTGCTTCCTGGAGTGCTGAAGGTAACAGGCACCAACGTCTGACAAGAGGGGAGAGAGACAGAGAGAGATGCAGCAGCTTGAGGGCGTGGCACTTATATGAGTGTGGTTATCTCAGGTTGTGGCCTTCACCCCCCACCTGCATACACACACCCTTCTCCCCAGTAAAGACTTTTTATTCTCCTCCTAGCCCAGTGACCTTTTTGATAGCAATAAGCTGGCATTCACTGAACTCTGGCACACAAATCTGCCATCATATGAGATTTTGCTGTCCCCTCCACTTAGACTCAGACTGGCCTTTAAAAGCCTGGACAGGTTGCACAGCCTCGACCAGTTGATGATTAAGTTTGCACAGTATTCAGGAGAGCAGCTTTGACTTAGTACAGAAATGGTGTATTATTGCTGAAGGACCTGATTCTCGTTAACCAACTTGCCTAAAAAGACAAATGGACAGTTCCACCTTTGAAAACATAAACAAGAAAAGAAAATGTAAAATAGTAAATGCAAACAATTGTTATTGATATTACAGTCTGTGCTGTTTAGCATGTGTAAATTAAACAAAGTAGTAGTTGTGCTTTTCTGTCTGGCTCCTGTACCACATATAGAAGGACTCTTAAGGGGATTATCAGTGTTTCATCTACTGTAGTTACTCAGTTACTCCGACACACAATTTATCAAGAAGCACAACCTTGCATGTGTTGGTTTTTCTTCGATGCACATGGCATTAAACATAGAAGAACCCCCTTTCTAGGTGTATCTCCATAATTTATACTACACTTGAAAACCATGATTCTCTGTGTGTGTGTGGATGTCCTTATGCATCCCTGTGCAAGTACTGTATGTCTCTATTTGTGCCATCAATTTACAACTAGGAAACGCTGATGAATGCTGAAACCCGAGTCCCGGCAGGCCGGTGCATTTCATAGCCAATCAAATCTAAATGAGGAAACGAATGGGATTATTAAAAAGGCAGTGCAGCATGTGTTTTTTTTTTTCTAATTTTAGCCCTGATGAAAGGTCATTAAAGTTGTGCCATGATATGAGAGAGTAGCTCACAAATGGTGTCTTAATTATTCTCTTCTGATTTGCTAATGAGAAATGTACTCTGATGCACTGATTTAAAGCAGCAGTAGGCAAGATTATTCCATTATAATTTTCGTTGAAATAACTAATAACCATTCCTTGTCAGTAATAATTTTTAATTGAAGAGTTTCTTTAAAAATGTGTGTCTGATTGGGCCCAGTCTGAATCAAACAACCAATCAGGGTTAGCTTGCATGTAATTAGCCAGTGACAGTGACTCTGTACAAACAGTTGGACAAATTGATGTGAGACAATCTGCTAAAGAAATGACATATCACACTGTTGAAGTTATTAGAACTACAGAAACACGGTTGTACAGTGGTGTTACAAAGTAGGACTTCTTGCTTCACAAAGGATCAGTTTTTTACCCAAAGACTGTATATAAAGATGAACGACATGAAGCCAAAACATCCTGATTGCCCCTGATGGCTGGCTGCAGTATACATCAGTATAGGCCATGTTAGCCGATGGGACATACTGAAAGTCAAAGTACACATCAAATAAACATTTCCCAAAGTTTGGTTTTAAAAAGTACTTTGATGCTGTAAAATCAGGGTGTCATGTCATGATTGACAACTGTGAGTGTGCTCACAATTAGTTCAGGTGAGTTTATAGGTGGGAACTCAACCGCAGATCACTACTGTGCAGACTCTGGCTCCAAATGACGCATAATCCATCTTTATAAACATGGATTTATGTTCTTATCTCTGAGTCAGACATAACTAACCGAGTTAGTAACAGACATTGGTGTGCTAGTTAGCATTGGCTGACCTTGACCTTCCGTTCCAGCAAAACTCGGGTGCATGTTTGGTGCGTTTTTTGGTTGGAGGTGCTTAGCTGAGTTATACGAGGCAGGAAAGCAAACAATAGGAAAAGCACAGGTGGAATTAATAACAATTAGGGCTGCATTCTATTTAGGAGAGATCTGTCCCAGGGCTCTGGTTATGGGTATGCTCACCCAATGACATGGCTTACTCGGACACTTAATGGAATGGAGCCATTGTTAATGTTATTACTTACACCTGGGTTTTCCTGCTTTGACATGTCAAAATGTCTGCCGTGAAAAGGGTCTATTACCTATTTCAGCTTTTAGCTTTTAAAAGGGGACTTCAGACCCTTCTTTAACCATCAGCAATGCTGGCTGAGCAGCCATTCTGGGGCATGTGGTATTTACCTTTTCCACTAAAGCTGCAGTATGGAACATATTTTAATTTTCCCATAAAAGTTATATTGTGACTGTGTGTGTACATGTTTAAACCCCCGAGTTTGACTTAAACTGTCATATAATCATGTTGAATGATTTGGGTCATGTATATTATTTGCTGTATACTACTTGTAGAATTTACTCTACAATAGAGTATATATGGTTGATTGAGCATGCAGATTACCAATTAAACAGTTAATATTAACAAACAGAACACAACTTTGTTAAAATGGTTTTATTTTTGTTCCAGAAGGCTGTGAACTGTTAAAAGGTTAATACTGTGGCAAAGATTAGATAGTCACGTGTCTCTTATTCTACATGTGGTGTTGCTGATCATCTGCCCATTAAGTGACAGTGAAAGCATGTGTGCATCCTTAGAATCCCTCAGCAGTGACTGGGCACTGCCAAGTGAAGAAATGTTTAAACAGGAGCTGACAATTTGGTGCGCTCATGTGTGCCCTTGTGTAAGTGTGTTTAAAGCTAACGTTAGATGCCAAAAATACAATAAGTATCTTAAGTCTTCATTTTTGTTGCTATAGTGCAGTTTTGAATACTTGTACCTGTTTAACTCACCCCTGTGCTTACCTGAGCAGATGGTTCCAGTTTAAATCAGGCTGGGACGCTAACAGTGCTACTCCCTTCTTTGTAGTTGGAGGGAAGGTTGCAGCTTAAAGTGAAATTCTAGGCTTATTTTACTTAAGCTTTAAAGTGTTTTTGTTGAATTTTGTTGGGTTCAATTTTTTCCTCTTATTCCAGTTTTATTTTTGTTTGTCATCCATTTCATATTTTATAGACGGCAATAGCTTGTCAACCATGGAAGGGCATTAATCAACTAAGATCGCAAATGCTAACTAAACTAACCGACCAGATCCGTGTGCTATTACTGTGTGGGTAGAAGACATTAGCAAGTAGCCCAATATTCAGTAGCCAGATATATACATTTGATGGAGAAACGTACGTTCACCAGCAAGTCACTAGATTCTTACAACTACGTTGTCTGTGATCATGTACAGAATGTCAAATACCATGACATAGACTCCCAAGTCATAGTCAAGGACACACGGCTAGTATGTAAGTGGCTAGGGTTATAATTAACAAAGTAGAAACTACGTTCTAACAACGAATTGCACCTACATGGCAGGGTAATTAGTATTTTGTTAAAACATATATATTGGATATAAAACGAGCGCTACAAACACGAGCAATTTTGATTGTGTCCTCGGTTCAGATGTAGTCAACACGTTTAATAACTTTCAGCCATAGACTTGAGTTGCTCTGAAACGGTCATGAGCCAGTCGGAATTCTGTAAAACTTGAGTCCGCTGTTGGAATATCGATTCTGAACAGGCAACAGCAAGACATTTGATGCTGGTAACACTTTTGATACAATGTTTAAAACTTGCTAACTTGTCTGGGTGGTTGGGGCTAAATACCACTTCCATTGCCAAAAAGCATGTGCATATTTGTGATGAAGTTGGCTGTTAAAGGGTCTATACCCAAGAGCCAATTCAAGCACCATGCAGGGGCTTTTCTAGGTGTGTCAGCCAATAAATGCAAATGAGGGGTGCTATGGACTCCCATGGATTTACATTGTAAAATACAAATCTGACCTTTTCCTAAGCTGATCCTGATTAGAGTCTTCAGACAGGCAAACTGTTTTAACTGCCCCGTACCTCACACTCAAACACTGTGCTGCCTCTCAACAGGCTCCACGCTGACATTGCTTTAAGAAACGAGTGCGCTGTCAGCAGCAATATGTCTCATTTCACATGGTAACAGTGCAAGGGTTAGAGGAGAACGAGAGTGAGAGAAAAGACACGGCGGCTTTTTTGCAGGGCTACAGTCTTGTCTCATAAACTTGTTTATATTGGCTGTTTTTGTGAGTGGGCAGGGTGGCAAAACAAGCACAAAGGCAGTTTTCAGACCTGCTGATTGACTTTAAAAAGGTCAGATTCCAGGAATGTAGTAGCAATTAACCAGCATTGAAAAACTAATTACTCATTCAATAGAACTGTTTAACATCAGAGGATTAAGTCAACTTGATCCATTTTATGTCTTCTTTCATCTTTGCCAGACTAAACCAAATCAAAGGTTTATTGAAATTCCTGACAGAGGCACAGGATATGGACTAAGCTAAAAGGAAAGACGTGTGCAATTTTTGCAGCATTGTTCTTTGTTTGATTAATGATAGCTATCTGGAGTGCCAAACAAGGCTGGAGTTATTATTTCTGCATAATTCACCAACAGGCAGCCTTTGAAACTTGACTGAATTTTTCACACATGATCTTAATCTCAAGGGAATTCTGTCTGTTTTTATGTGATTTTTAATTAGTCTAATCAACCCTCAACAAACAATTACAATTTGAATTGAGGTAGCACACTACACTGTATTTTCATGATTGTACTTGGCGGATAACACTCATTTATGGGTAGAGCACTTTTCATCATCTTAGATGCCATAAAATACACTGTAGTATTTAACAAGACTAAAGCTGCAGTCCCATTACCATTGATGCAACCTCCAATGATACTGTATATCATGCGACAGGTTCAGAGGCTCCTAAATTTCGCTAAAAATACACAGCACTGATACTTCAACATTATACCTCATCAATAAAAAATTGAGTGAAATCAATCTTTATGATAACATGATGTACAGTGATTACAATAGCATCTAGGTGGTAGCATTTAGCCTCTGACAGTTTGATATAGAGCCTGTAACATGAAAATTTTTACACAACACAAACCAGACACCCTCTTCCATCTTAGTATGTATAATTATATTAATGTGTAAGTATAATTGTAAATGTTGCGTAGTATGACTAGTTCTTACTCTGCTTTTTAGTGGTATGGCCCCTCCGCCTGGTTTCCCTAATCTGAACCCAGCAGCATAACAAACTTTTATTTTGTAGCTTGATACATTCAGCTGAAACACTGCCTGTGCAGTAAGAATAATTCCAGTATTGTCTAACACGGCACAGAACTGTCAGACTGTGTCTGTCGGCCCAATGTGAAGGTTATACAAACCGTAGTCATAGGAGGATCTCATCATATTCTCTCCGACCCATCCTATGCCATAAACTTTGCATGAGCGCCTGGCACTGTCTGAATTTTTATCATTTTCTTATTTCCTCCAACTACTTCCTCTTCCAGGTCTTCAAGCGCCAACACAAACACAGATTTGTCAGCCAGCGCAGGCCGGGCTGAAGAGAAGTCCATTAAACGTGTTGGCAGAAAATCCCACATTTCCTGTTTAGGGCACGTTGTGTCCCAGCCTTGCACAGTCCACAGGAGGGTACTTCATTAATGGTTTCCTACACTTCCTAGTATGTCTTTTGAAAACCTCCAGAAAATGTATCATAATCACTAATATGTTCAGGCATGTAGTTTGTGTCATTTATGATACTAGGGACAAAGTCACCTTAAAATGCCTTCATTACACTCTTGTCTTGCCACTGGATGAAACAGTGTTTTTAGTTTAGCTTGCTACTTACAGTAGAAATGCAGCATTACTTTTAAATGAAAACCTTTTGTCTGCCTCTGTGTCAAATCAAGGACTCATTGTGTAAAAGATAACCAAGTATTTCAAGTATTTAGTCTGCCACTGTTATTATAAATGAATAATGAATGAATATGTGCCAGACAAGAACAGAAAGTTTGACAGATGTAGCAACAGTAACTAAGTATGCTGAGGTTTAGTGATTGAAAATTTACCTGCTTTGTTCTATATTTTCTATGCTATTATCATCATTGCCAGCATCAATAGCAGCATTATCACTTGATCACCACATCATTATTATGTGATATTTTATGGTTTAAGTATGGCAGAGTATTGTTTAAAAAAGTGCAAACAAGAGGAAATGTTTACTCACAGGGAGAAAAGAAGTTTGTAAAAGTGAAGTTAGTGAAAAGTTGGTATGCAACATCAGGTGTTGCTCTGTGATGCTGTGTTGTGTGAGTGTGTGACTCGTCTATCTGGGCTCCATCAAGGCGTTCAGTGTTGCCTCGCCGTTTACGCTGCCATAACAAGATAACAGGATGCCTCCTTGACTCCAGCTTCCCGCAGGGTTTTCTGTTGACTCTTTTTTTTTTTTCGTCAAAGTTTCTAGCAAAACATTTCCCTTCTTTGCCATAAAGTATGGAGAGGAAAGTTTGGAGAAGCTGAAGAACGGAACATCTATTTTTTTCCCCGAATTTAGATGTAAAACTATGTTAGACTGTAAAAGTGCCACTTGAAAAATATTCTCTTGCACATATGAAAATGAAGTCAATAGAAGAAGGGCTAATGTTTCATTTTGGGAAACATAAACATTATATTTCACTGTCATTCAGCTTTGGTTTCCAAATACTGACATGATGAATTCCCAGAAAATTAGTATTGAATATAAGTCAAGGCAGGAGTGATCTCTCATAGCTCAGATTTAGCCTCTGAATATCTTAAAGGCTCTCGCTATTGACTGCAAGTCACCCAGAAATATCACACGGTCTCATTGTTTAATGCTCACTGCACTCCCTGGATATGAAGACCCGTGCATAATATCTACTAAGCATATGGGCCTTCACTGTCTGATTTCTACGACACAGAGATTCTTTTCTTTCTCTCATGTATTTGACGAAGGAATTTTTACCCCTCTTCTCTCTTGTATTGCTATGTGTGCTCTAAATCCCTCTTGCAGTAATAGGGGCTTTTGTTGCACATTTCACAGTTCATCACTCATGGAAAATTATGGTCTGGAACTCCCCCATCATCCCCATTCACTCCTTCCACCCCTGTGCACAAGGCTCAGGGAACAGAATGAGATACAGTAGTGGGCCGCTGCAGAGATCCGTTGACTTTTAATTGCTCTTTGAACCTCTGGAGTGGATTTCCCCTCAGAGCACACTTGCTTGAACACTGATTTTTACAATATCCCCTTCCCTCTTTGGGACATGGATAACAAATGGCAAGCACACACACACACAGGCCAATGACGGCAGACAGTCCTACAGAGCATAAAGCACAGCGTACATTGGCATTCATATTTAGAGGCACTCGTGTTTTCATCTGTCTGTGTTGGGGGCTTTTAATTTTAATTGCAGCAGATAAGTGGCTGTGTGCTGAATGGAGCAATCCTAGTGATCGCATCCCTCATTTCTATCTATGGTGGGAGGTCAGATGCTCCCACAGCCGTGGCAGATGCTCTCCCTCCTTAACTCAGCAATTCAAAGCAGTAGGGTGCCCTGTCCCTTATCAGCACAATAAATACCTTTTGTTTTTTTAGAGTCACTGGTGTGTGTGTGTGTGTGTGTGTCTGTTTCTGTTTCTCTGTATCTACATCCACACCACAGGCTTTCATGAATTCTGAACTGCAGCTCACACTGTATTTCACAACGTGTTTTAGATGGCTATTCACAATTATTTCAGGTTATAACCTATTGCATATGCCATACTAATGTGAACTGCTAAGATGTGAAAGAGTGTGTGCATTCACATTTTGCCTGAATTGAGGTATTTTCGTCTGTCATGCTCAGACTGCAGCTTACAAATTCAAGTCACATGTAGGCCGCATGCTTTGAGATCAGGTCTGTATGACATACCCATGTCAGCCTGATCAGAAGTGAAAAATGCAGTTGCAGCTTTTTGAATTTCAGACATATTGGAGCTCATCAGATCTGTTTCTGAAAGAAGGGACACATTACAAAGTGTTGCACTTCAGCTGCAGAACAACAATCAACGCAGCCTTTGAAAATGCAGGGTAAGAGATTTAATGTATGTGTAATTTCTTGATGTCAAAACAAGACCATTTGCAAACAAAGGTAGAGAAATCCTACTGAGGGAACATCAACTAATTAATGGTTTTAAAGGCAAAATGGGGTCTGACCTGATGCGAAACACAATATTTGTTATTGCTGGCTCAAAGCATTAATGAGTGCTTATTTAGCTCAGATGAGTAAAAGGAAATATTTTAAGTAGAAGACACTTTCACAGAAGTTTATTGTTTTTCTAGCCCGTAAAGTCTTGCTGTCTTTCCTCTGAGGAGTATTCCTCTCCTCCCAGGCAGCCTTTAGGTCCATTCTATATCGTCCTGCTTGTTTGAGGGAAATGTGAGGCTTCACCCTGACAGGCTTTGAAAAAGACTCCTGGATTACATTGACTGACAGCTCCCAAACCCTAAGATCTGTTGTGTCTGGCCTGCGCTGAGCATAGGGCAAACTCTGAATCAATAGCAAAACTATCAGTAATGGAAATTGAATGCTGAATCTGAACACTGAGTACCCCCTCATGAACTGTATGAGCATTTTTCCGCTGCTCATCTCAGGTATTTTTGCAGTGCAGCCGCAGTTAAGAGAAACTGTTAAGTTTGTTGGGACGTGTACCTTTTTTGGTGCATCAAAAATAGAACTCAGGGAGATGAGAGGCCACAGATGGAATTGTCTTCAAAGTACAGAGTCGGCAGTCTTTTAAAGTGATATTACACTCTCGGAGAACATTTTCATTTTCCTGTGCGCTCAGCTTGATCTGACACTGAGAAGTAATTTGACATTTGCTGCGGTGTATCATTTTGGATGACTACTCATTGAGAGTTGCAAACAGGCTGGATTACTAGTTCAAAAAGACAGCAGACAACAAAATAAGTAAAATGAAGTGACAATTGAAACACTATCAAACCCGTACAGGGATATACATTCCAAAAACTACAGATATATAAGAACTCTCACTGAGATCTTTAGCCATTTGAACCTTTGGGAAAGCACTAAAACGGCTCCTGTGTGCACTGTCCTACACATGGCTGAGTTGCTTTGTAAGCTTTCATCTCCCCAGCAGAGGGAACTGCAGCAGTCAACGCACAAGACGAAGGCCTGGAAAATGTGCTTGCTTAATTAAAGAAGGCGAATAACCAGTGCAGCTATTTACACCTAATTCTGACATAAATCTGCAGTTATTGCACTGGCGAGACTGTCCTCTCCCCAATTTAGGAAGCACCCGAGAGCTTTTCCTTAATAAGCAATCCTCTTGATTAAGCCAAGGCAGGAGTTACAGTCTCTTTTCTGTAGGAGACAATAGGACAAGAGAAGCTGAATTTAACTAGAGGGGAGGTAGTGCCGTCATGGATATTGAGATGGTTAGCATTTTATTAACCCGAATCAGGACAGAAAGAGTAATTGGTAAATTGGATATAGCCTTGCAGTGTCTGCAGGACTTTGGCCTAAGGATGCTGGGGTAGAGAGACTTGGCATTTCAACCTCTCCATCTCCCAAGCCATCCACTCAGGCAATACTGTCTGCTTCAGTCCAATGCTCCCCTAATTAGCGAGTTGTTTTATTTCCTGTGGCTAAACTAGTTTCTGTCGTTTTTTTCCTTACTGTCTGGAATGAGAGGACATGAATTGAAAACATCTCCCACAAGGTGCCAGGCACTTGTGAGAGAAGCATCATGTGACAAGGGTGCAAACGGTAATCTGTTCATTATGTTCGCAAGGACAGCTAGCGATTGAGAGGCTTGGCGTGGAAATGCATTTTACATCCCCTCTGTCTGCACATCAGAGGCTCTAAATGAAATGATTTAGTTAGAGGTGCCAGGCATTAGCTGTTCCTCTGGGATACACATTGTTGTCACGTTGAAGGCTCTCTTTCAACGACATTCAGCATGGCTTCAGACTATTCCCCCACCGTAAACACGAGGGCGATACGCCAAGCTGCAGACACTGTGGCAGGGAGCGTTGGCGTTTTGATATGATTCTGCTACCCCGTTCTCGCCTGAATTCCCTTGGATCTCATCAAGGGCTTTCTTCTACTCGTATTATTAGATGGCTTGCTGTTTTGCCATCACCCTTACTGCTTCAGAGAGTATGACAGAAACACTGAGAAGCAGACAATTACACATCAGTTGTCGATAACATTTACAGTCATGGGAAAAAGTATAGTATATGCCATAAACGGAAGTATACCCTCCGTCAGTTCAATGTTTTTATTTATCATGGCCTAAATAACATTTGAGTGGTCCTCACCATCTTTTATAAACAATAACCACAGGGGATAACAAAAACACAATAGATTTCAATATGTAGTCGTTGTTTCCCAAAAGTAAACCAACATTCAGAAACCACTCTAAGTAGATTGATACCACAATCATGTCTATACACATATGAGGCTACTAGTAGCAACTTAATAGCTTACCTAAGCATAAAGACTGGAAACAGGGGAATGCAGCTAACCTGGTTCTGTAGCAAAGTTACAAAATATAACTTAAATGACCTCTAAGACTCACTGGTTAACACATTTAAATTTGTTAAATGCCATATAAAAAGCAAAGTTTTAAAACAATAAATTGTGGTTTTTACGAGGGTCATGTGCTGGACTATTTCTTGGTTGGGTGCAGGGACGTCTTGGAGTGTCAAGACTCCAGTCTGTATGCTAAGCTAGCTTCATATTTAGCAGACAGATTCTCATCTAGCTCACAGCAAGAAAGCAAGTAAGTGTATATTCTAGAATGTTGTATTACGTTATATTTTTACATGAGACGTGAAGAGAAAAGTGAAAACATACATTTTTTGGGGTAGCCTATAGGTATAGAATTTTCTTGTCAGCCAGTCAGTCTGCTGATTAGAGTTCACTAATGAGTCATGTTCACTGGTGTCACTGAATCCCTCCAACCACTGCGTTTGGCAACACTTGCACAAACAAGTGCAAGTGATGTTTGGCTGTCAGTAATTCTGCACTCGTTTTCAATTTTGTTCTGTAACGACTGAGCAATTTGTTTTAGTCCCAGCTGAATAAAATACATCCTGCTAATAATCCTAATTAGCTCCCCTAATGTACTCCCCCTTCCTCCTCTAAATACTCCCTCTGGTGCGCAGTTGAGGTTGGAACCATTCAGCCCTGCCAGTACCTCTCAGCTGCCTGTCTGACTGATGGCAAGACTTTTAGCCTCTGTGGAAGGTGAAACCGGTGTTGTTGCTGTTGGAGGCTAAACACAATAACAACTTTTTTTTCCATCCAAGGAAGGTCAACAGAGCATTCCACAAAACACTAGATGTAATTTTACCAAACAGCCTCTAGCTTTTGTACCTGGGATCATTTTTAACTAGAATAGTCAAGATTAGGACCAAACTGTTAATGTGTTAACTTTTTAAAATGCGTCAACAACTGTGAAATTCAGTTTTCTAAGCAATTTGTAATATCTTTTATTTTTAACCATGCTAGCGGTGTGGTTCCAAGGATGGCAATCACCATTTTGGTTTAGACTAAAATATCTTAGCAATTGTGAGATGAATTGCCATAACATTTGATACAAACATTTACATTAACATGTGCCCCTCAGGATGAATTGTGATAACTCTGATTATCTCTTGGCCTTTCATGTAGTGCCACAATAGGTTAATATTTCAGTTGGTCCAATTCTTTGGTTGATGACTAAATACCTGCAAAACTGTTGACATTCCCATCAGCCTCAACTATACTTTGTGTTTAATGCTAATTAGCAAATGTTAGCATGCTAATACGCCAAAAAAGGTTTCGTACTTTGTATACTCTCTGATATACTATGTATATCAGCTCTGAGTAGTATCTGCAGGTATGTGAGCCAAGATGTCTACAGTATCAACTTGCCTAACAATTACTTTTTTTTTGTCTAGCTGGGTATTTGGTACTCACGCAGGGTGTGGAAGCTGCCCATTTCAACCAGTTCTTCTAACTACCACTGAGCTTTTTGGGATTAAATACTTGCTCAAGAGAGAGCACATCCATACTATAGGTGTTGATGGAGAAAAGAGTTTTACCCTTCATTTTAACACACTTCTTTTTCCAGCTGTTCTTCTCAAGCCCTCTTCTTCTTCCATCTCAGCCACCATTACCACAATGTTTGCATAATTAAAAAAAGATTGTCTTTGATCATCATGATGCACATTATCTATGAATTTACAAAGAGGAAAAAGCCAGATTTAGATCAGATGACAAAACCAAGAGGACACGATCATATTTCCAGCTTTTACCCTTGTGTTAATGATATAACTGAGCAAAACCTGGCTCCAGCCCCTGACTCAATGCTACTGACTCTTTTGAACCTGTGGAAGTGCTTTTGGGGAATAGATCATAAGAGCCAACGTGTGTCTATATGTGTGTTGGTGTGCTTGTGACTGTGTCTCGCTGTATATCCAGGTGCCATGTGGCACTGAGCGACTCAGCTTTGCTCTGCCAAGAGATAAGAACACACAGTAAGCTGCACGCTGCGCCAGCCTACTGGATTTCACCTCTGAATCGTCTTTGTTGGAGGTTGTAGGGCTGCTCTATTTCTCAAGTGACAATTCTTGCAGAGCGCCATATTGACTTTATATGCTGTACATGCTCAATGTGAGATCCTATTTGAAATATGTTATCAATGGGAACACGCTTGAAAGAGAAGGAAAAAATCAGCTATATCCTGCAAGGGCTGGAAACTGCAAGGCTGTTAAAGCACTGTTAATGGAGGGCAGTTTCACATGGTGATTAAGGATATTAGCATGTAATATAGTATAATTGTTTTGCTTATGTAAGTACTTTAATCTTAAGGACTTTCATATTATTATAACATAAAAGATTATGTGAGAAATGATGTTTAATCTACTGTTATTAGAAACTTCTAAAGTAAAGGTGTTAGACTGTTGTGCTTACTGGATGCGTGTCTTGCACAAGAATTCTGCCAGTGAAATGTTGGCAGCAGTCACCAAACAGGTCTGCAACAAGGAGGCAGTGCCTGTTGGGAAGTGTAGGCGGAGGCTGGCATATGGCTGAGGGTGCTCACAGGCTTTTGCCTCACCAGTGCTTACCCTTGTTAGGCTGCCTTTTTAGCTGGTAAGTCAGTGTCTTATATTGTTGGATAAAAAGGGGTCACCAACCACACAGTGTATTACCAGTGGTTTCCCAGCTTCTCCAGCAGTGACACCACAGATTTATTTAAATTGATCGTAATCATTCTCAACAGTGTTGTCTTACTGTCCTGCCACTATATTCCAAATAGAGAGAAGATCCGAGTTGATAAAAATGTTGATTCTTACTTGAGTCGCATTCAGTTATTACCATGTGCCCGAAGCAATGAGCAACCGCAAAGGATTTGCATCCTTTTTTTTGCCCCGAGTGCCGACACACAGGCTGCCCTACCTTGTTGGTAAAGGTTGTTATACATACAATGCATGCAATCACAACTCAAGGCTGGAAAAAAATGTACAAGAGCAAGACACTAGAAATGATTATCAGTTAACACTGTGCCCTTTGTGGTAAAGAGGGTACGACAGCTTTATAAAAAAATATGGTCAATAGCTGCTATACCTGTGTTGTCTTGGTAACATACATATAAGGGGTGAGTTAACTAATTAGAAAATTCAACCGTTCTGTTAGACTGTTAGTTTCTCAGATACAACTGCAGTCTGACCTCTGGGGACCAGCGTCTGTTTGAAGAAACACTGTGAGACCACCAACAAACTTCTCACACTTTAGTCCATTGGAGCAGTTAATTGTCCTCATAGTCCTGTTAAAAAATTACTTGGGCTATAACATTTCAAATTCTTCACAATTAACAACAAATTTGAAAAGTTGTGTTTGGGAAGCTCAAGCATTTGTGAGTTGAGAGCAGGCTGTGATACTTCAACTTGGGATCTTTTAGAACAAGATTCACAATATATTTTTTTAATGATATCCATGTCACCATTACAATTGAATGTGTCAAGCTTAAAGCATTGATCTGTCTCATAAGTGGCCCAGTAATTCCTCTCTACCTGTGATGGCTGCTCCCTGACACAGTTACAGCAGATGTGAAAATTAAAACTTGTTTTCAACTACTGTACTTACCTTTGTTTACGTTTGTTATATAATTGCTTGTGACATAGTTTTTGTTAATACCTTTTTTGGGGGGCGTTTTAAGTTATAACTCCTCAGCACAGAAACTTTTACATAAAGGCCTGCTAGAAATATGATATATGTTTGAGTGACAGTCACTAAACATCCCCCCTCCTCCCAAACCTTGTCTTTTCAAATCCCTTCTGGACACCGCCTGGCTGCCTCCAGCATAACAATTTAAATCCCACCTGGTAATACCTCTTGTCACACTGACAGCTGTCATCAAGTCAGCCATGTTCACTGTTTAGTTTGCTTTTCAAATTAGCATGTGGATATTCTCACAATGGTCTTTGTTTTTCCTCTTCTGAAAAAGGAAAAGTACACCCTCAGGGAATGCAACCAGGCATAGAGCAAGTTTTGTTCATGTTGCTGAGAACTGACAGGCAGTTTGATTTATCATTTGCTGCAGTTTGCTACTGCAATTATTGAACTCCTGAGTGTTTCATCTTGGATTTGACTGGTAGATACACATGGTACTTCACCGTGTTTGTTGTAAACTGTACACTGTACAAACTGGCCACTGATATGCCTGAATTTCTCAATTTCCTTATTGGAAAAATAAAAATAAAGCTTTCAATGATATTCTGAAACACAACCCAGTGAGTTGTGGATAGTAAAGTGCTGGGCATGTCCAGTCAGCACAAAGTTCTCATGAACAACATTTTTATTTTTGGATTGCTGCTTTGGAGACAACTTCGTGAAATGTCTGCATCTAAAACCAGAATTTGAATTGGGCAAAAAAAAAGTTAATTTTACAAGGTCTGATTTGAAGCCTTACTTTGACTTAAGGCAATAAAACGTGTTGTACTTCTACTATTGTATTTGGAACCAAGTTGTCAACCTCAGTACAAGGTGTCTGTTAGTATCTGTTCAGGATCAAAATACTCGCATGGAAGAATTGTACCTCAGCTGCATGTAAAATTGCAAAACAATCATTATATTGAATTACACCAGCATTATGGCAATGATTTAGGCTTATGGTCGGCCATAAAACACAGCATAAGTGGAGCCTGTGGAGTAATCCGGTAATGTTCTGAAAGCAACAAACAATAATATTTAATCGGCTGACATAGCTGGAGGCCTGAGGCATGCCAACCCGTAATCAATCGCCTCTCCGATTACCCCGACCGGGCCTGCAGTATTTCATTTGTAACAGCAGCCATGACCTTTGACTTTAGTCGTTCAAGTGCACAGAGGTGCAAGTAAAAGGCTAACAGTATGTACAGTATGTCACATTGTCTAGTGATGGTACATGAGCCAAAGCTGAGCATTTGGAAGTGAGTTGGCTTGTATTAAGTAGGCTGAGGTAAGGAGCACACCAGCCTGAATTATTGAGCTCCAGCCTGGCTGTTGATCACACCTCACACCCCACATATCTATATAAAAGTTGTTATGTGCACATGCACAATCTCACACCTACAGTAACAGCATGCACACAATCACATGACTCTGAGTCCCCCTCTCAGCCTCTTCCTTGCTCTTTCCCATCTTTTATCTGTCTCTTTTCCCCTACATCTAAATTCCTCTGGAGCACAAGCACACAACCTTTTGTTACCTAGCTGAACAACACACCACGTCTCACTGGAGAGCTAAGCCTTCAGAATCCAATCAGGTCGTCTTTTCGACCTGTTTCAGCACTACAAGTAAAACTGAAAGAGAAAGTAAGTAAGTAGAAAGTGCTAAAGAAAGTACTAATTGTATATTGTAATTGGAAAGAAATTTGACTGTATTGTATATGTTTTTACTGCATACTGTACATATAAACCATACCTATTTAGCCTTAAATAGGCTGTATATATTTTGGGACATAATTAGGCTACAAAGGCTAATGGTTAGCAAGCAGGATTTGTAATACTGGTCCAGCTTCCTGGATCAGCTTGGAAAATGTGACTTTCCCCTCCCTAACAGATACCATTGTAGGTGTGATACTTGCATTTGTGTCTGTACAGCTACAATGGTATATAACGCTTTATGCTGATGATATAACACTCTTCAAATGCATGCCTCTGTTTGGCATTGACCTATCCCACCCTTTCAAAATAGGCTTATTGTGCTTGAGATGACTGCCCTTTTGTGTTAGTGTGTATCACATAAAAAGTGCAGTAGATGTTTACGATAGACTTCAAGGCCTTGCCACATATCTTGTTTTGAAGCCATTCCAGTTCTTCTAGAAAGCTCAGGCCCAAGGTTACTGTCAACCCAAAGATTCCCTTTCTTTATTTAAGAAAGCAGCCCTGTGGGATGCAATATCAAATTCATAAACCTCTAAAGAGGGAGTCCTACTATATAGACACTACTAAGTGCCCTCTCGCTGAAAACTGCACAGTGCAAAAATCTGTTGAACAGTTGTTTAGCTAGCAAAGCTTAAGCTTTTGTTTATTTACTGTTATTCTACTCTGTCTTTAGGTTTAATAATTAGAGAAAATTGTGGATAAGTGGAATTTCAAATCTGAAATGTCTGACAATTTTGCCAGCACTTGAACACAACATTCTAATTATACATTAGAAGCAATTGGTCAGATCCAGAGTATCACTAAATGTATAGTTAGAGTTTATTTGAAGACAATGTTGGTAATGTTAGCAGTACTGCTAGAAATGCACTGTGGAACTTACAGTATGGCAGTAGAACCAACTGTCTGTGTGTTAAATTGACACTAAAATGTCCAATTATGCAAAGTTTCCACACAGCACCACAGCTTGTTTTCCGGGGTTTATTGATATTTAGGAGGTTTATTAATTCAGGTAGATTGACTGCCATATTCCCATTAAGAAGTTAAAATTGGGAGGAGGTTTGGCAAGGCTTGTCTGTCTCACTGCCAACATACTCTCCAAGGGTTTCAGTCTGGAACTGGAGGCACACACACACACACACACACACACACACACACACACTAGCTGCTACTACTAGAGCCAGTAAAACGAGACTGCTGTTTGTGTCTGTGCAAGTAGCCTCATGTGCTTAGGCATACATTTCTGGATTAGAGTAATATTACAACCCAACATTTTTAGTGAATTGTCAATTAATGTCCATTTAGCTACTTTGCGTCAGTAATTGCTGAAAGACAAGTCAATAATCCACGTTTGCTAATCGTAATAACTGGGAGCCTGGGACAAATAAAATACTATGTCCACATACCTAAGAAGTCAGAATGTCTGAGCAAAAGTATGTGGACAAAGCAAACAGCCGTATTTGATTGTTGAATATCTTATTCCAAAAACATGGGCATTAATATGCTGCACTCTTCTCACTTGTCTTCTCACAAGGCTATCTATCTATATTTTGGAACCATTCTGTAGAGATTTGTTTTCATTCAGTTACAAGAGCATGAGTGAGTTCAAACATTAATGTAGGACGATAAAGGTACGGTCACATTACGAATATTCACTTTTGTTTCTTGTTTCAAGTGATCTCCAGCCGGCTCCAGCAGACTCATAGATCAAAGTTCACTTTTGTCCAACTTTTACTGATGGGACGAGCTCGGACCTCCTTCCCCAAACTGTTGCCAAAAAGACAAAAGCACACTATTGTTTAAAATATTATTCTATGCTCCATCATTAACATTTCCTTTAATTGAATAGCCCAAACTTGAAATGATCATGTATAAAGGACCATGTATACATAACGTGTGTGTGTGTGTGTGTGGGGGGGGGGGGGTTATAATGATTATGAGAGTTAAAGTTGGAATTAAGTTCTATTTAGCTCCTCATTCACAAGATCTGTCTTTGTTTGCTCTTCATGTATCATTTAATCCTACAACTGAAGCTAAAACGTTGTCCTAACCAAAACTGGAATTACAAGTGATTAGCATACACATATAAAGGCAATTTACACACACACACAGATATTTTTCAAATCCGGGCAGTGGTCTGATAATGGCACAGAGATTAGATCTATAAGGAAGGCTGAATTACAGCCATCCCTCATTTCAGCCAATACTGTTGAGTCAGAGAAAAGGTGGAAGTTTTATGCTCAGCAGTGATATGCATTAACTTTTTCCATCACCGCTTCAGTGACACTTTATTCATGTTGAAATGAAACGCCAGTTTGAGTGGTATTGACATTATCGATCCCTGCTGCTCTTATTTGCTTTCCGATACGATAATGTGTCTTGTTTGTGGGCTTTTAGTTTTTGACTCCAAACATACAAAGGTCTGTTTAACCAAATAGTGTTTACTTTTTCAGAGTAATTTCTGAGTCATTTGAACCAAGAATTTTTCCCTTTGGCATCCAGCACTCGCCTTTACCCTCCCTTTTCCTTGCCACCACTTACCCGCCAGCACATTCTCCCTCGTCAGTATCAAAACTAGGCCAGCTGAACAGGGTAGGCACAAAGCAGTTTGCCGGTGTCGTTGAAATGAGAGATAAAGGCAGAAGTCAAACAGGCAGTGGCGAGGCAGAGCATCGTCGACGATTTCCCAAGCTGCATCCGAGAGCTGTCGAGACCTTCACTTCCTGCCATGTTTAGCGTGGTGACAGAGCATTTGTAACACCTCCGCCCATGGCTTCCACAACTCTGTCACGTCAGATGAAATCTACTTTCAGAGAGGAAAAGTAAAGGAAAAGAATAGGTGGGAAACAGGGAGAGGCACGTACAGGAGTGAGAGATCTTTTTCTGCTTAGCGAGTAGGGGTTTAAGACATTGTTGGAGCTGGAAACAGGCGCTGCACTCTAGTTTCACTATGCATTGTTATTGTTGTCAGTCACAGGCAAGAAAATCTAGTCAGGGGTGGTACAGAATAGCTAAACAGGAAGCAAAGGGTGAGAATGAACGGAAAAACTGTTTATATGAAGATCAAGGTTGTTTAATTCCCAAGATCACTGTCATGAATGAAAATCAGCAGACTAGTAACCTTAATGGTGCTGGTTTAAAACAACTGGAAAGGTTCAGGGATCTCATTTATCCAATCATGCGTAAGTTGTGAATGTGAAAAAGAAAGTTGGTAGCCATCTGCTAGTACATCAGCAGGCTCTTTACAGAAAGACACACTCCCAAAATGCTATATGTAGTCATATGGCTGACAGGCGAGTTCCCTAGATCACCACATTTCTATTCCAAAAATAAATCAATAAAGATACAGTATGGGGACAGGTCAAATTTCACTAAAGAATTGCAGAACACAAAACCAAAACATTGGGCACATAATTTACTTGATAAGAAATAATGGCACCAATACGTAAATCAATTCAGATTGATCACAATTGGATGTCATTATCAGATCATCTGAATACTAGAGAAAATCTCTAAAAGGAAATAAAGGCATTAGTGCTATTAATTCACTCTGAGATACATTTTTGCTTTGTTTTCCAAGTAGAAACCAATATGAACATCTTAATAGTGACTATATCACTATTTATTTTTCATGCTTACAGTAGCATTGGGGTTTGTGCATATGTAATTTAATAATTGGTTTACATGCGATTACCACAATGGTTCTGCATGTATGCACATTCTCAAGCACAAGAGGAAATTGATAAATCAGCTTCTGTGCATAGAAATAATTGCACACATGATTGACAGATGAGCCCTGGGTGTCTCTGCCTAACATACTATTCACTGGCTTTCATTTAGTAGCATTTGATAACATTAGTAAATGACTCCCTCTGTAGTTGTACCCAAGGGCGAAACCATGGTATTGACATTGTTTACATTTTTAAAGTGCATTTTCCACAATTCTATGATATTTTTATGTAAATGTGCACATTCAGAACATTGTTTTGAGGACTACATTGATCATTTGAATTCACATTGAAAGGAACAGTCTGATTTATCTGATGAAGTGGCTGCCCCTCCACTCCATTATGTTTTTGTCAGTTCCTTACTGTTTACTGTTTTACAAGCTAAAACAAGCAACTTCTTCCAAACTTTTCCACTCGCATCTCTATTTAATTAAATGGAAGTATTGCTCTCCATGTAACCACAATCATTCACACACAAGATACATTTACCTGTAGTGCCTTACTATGTAGCTATATTCTTACACTTCAAGTCTATGTGATCTACTAAATTACATTATAGTTTACATTCCACTCTCTCACCTGATCATCTGTATATCCAGAGCATGCCCTGTCTGATGATCATTTTAATGATACACTGAATATTCTGCTTGTATTACTAGTATTATTTACTTTAATGTAATCCTGCTGTTTAGCCTGCTATATAGTAAGTGTATAAAGAACAGTGTACAATATACAGTAGTAACAGTTACCTGAAGCCTCAGCTATTGCCTATCTACTAAGCTAACGTTACCTATTTTGGTAGCTAGTAACTTAGTGTCTGAATAAAAACATGTAAGTCTGGCTGCTGGTTCTGCTTTCTAAATGTTTTAGATAACGTTACTTCCTCACTTCCACTGACTGAGCAAACAAAAAACCCGTCAGATTAGCATTGCAGCACAGAAAGACTTTAGGGGATCTGATTTTGAGCTTCATTAGTGAACACTAATAACAACAACATGCTAACAGTGTCAATCAAACAGCTGCAAGTTGTGTGCACTAGCATGGGAGCAACCAAGTTTACAATTTCACACACTTGTGTTTCCCTTAACAAACAAAAATACATTGAAAATAAATAGGAAATACCAAGAAACAGATCTGTTCACACGGTTCATAAAATGAGGACATATTTAACATATCTTCTTCTGTATATGGGGGGGCAGATTGGTAGTTTCTCAGTATTTACGCCTATAGTTGTACCTGCTATTTTATAGCTGAATTGTAAATGTGTACATGGCTCTTAATACCACATGGTTCATGTGGGAATCTCATGTCTTGTCCAACAGTATTTATAATTAAATCCAAAAGTTGGCACAAAGAATCTTCTTTAATGAGTAAACCTTCCTTAGAATTTGAAATATAAGGTGGGATCTCACTGCGGTTGCACAAACTCAGTTTTGATTGCACATATCTATGTAGGAGTTTATAAATAGTCAAGCACAAAAATAGGACATGGGAACCTGCAGTCAGCACTGTTCTCTTTCATTTTACAAACCCAGTCTACAAAAACCTACTTTCAACATGTCTACAAACAGGGAAAGGTAGATCCAGGGGATATTACTTTATTCTCTGTCCCAGATCATACTGTACAATTACAGTTTTGCGTTACTCTATGTATATTGAATGCTTAAAAAAGTGCTGGTGATGACATTTCTATAGACAGCTAACTGTTAAAGGAGAATGTCCTTGCATGTGGCAATTCTTCATGTTTCTGTTTATTTAAGTTATTTTTGCTATGAAATGGTAAAAAGACAAATGATGTTCATCACACCGTTTCCCCAGAGTCAGCAACTATTAAAAACACACTTGTATAAGCCATTCTGATTTTGCTCTAGTGTCTGTCTAGAGCCTACACACACAGCTGTACATTGTTTTTAAGTTCAATATTCAGACATTTAACAAGGTTCATTCCCCATAACTTTTAGTTTGCAACAGATTTATTGTGCAGTGCAGCGTAAAGTTGACTGATGTTGCCCAGGTGTTATTTTTACCTCATGATCCCATACTGAAGCCCGGCACTGTGCATGTCTTGATAGGAGTAAATTGACTGTCCAAAGTTAGGAACTGTCCTGAAATAGCATGCAAAATAGCCAAGAGAGTTTTTTTTAGATTGTTGTCAATATCCCTCTCCTTTTATTTTCATAGACATTTCAAATAACTTTACTTCTACAGTCCTCCCATTATGGACACAACCTCCTTTTAAAAACATCATACAGTCTAACCCAATGCAATCCTTTATTTTGCCACTACTAAATGTTCCTATTTCCATTGTTCATTTCCACCTGGACCATTAACAGTTACAAAGCTTTTATCTGCACAAGGAGCTTTTTGAGTGAGCCCTTTGCTCCCTGTTTTTTATTGAAAAAATATGAACATTAAAATGTGAAATTTTACCTTGCATTGGTTTTATTTACACATTTATTTGTGTATTAACAAAGATGTTCTCCTCACTCAAGTCCAAGACAATTTGCAGAGCACAGCCTGTGTGCAGCGATCACAAGATCAACCACTGCATCTGAAACCGGTGTGCTTCTGCTGTGGTTTGGTGCCAGAAATGTACTCAAGAAATTTTACAGGCCAACACACACACACACACACACACACACACACACACACACACACACACACACACACACATGCACACATTGCTCTGTGTGGTCTCATTAGTTTGAATCTCTTGGTTTAATTAATCACTAACAGAGTGCTTAATTCATCTATAATTTCAGCAGAGTGGAGTTGATTAGTGTAGCATTTCCCTCTGGCCCTGTTAAAGTTTTTGATTTCCTTCTGTGTGTTTAGTTTTTTGGGTATTTTTACCCTACACCCCTCACTTTTCACTCATCTTTTATAATGGTGGCTCATCAAGAGCTCAGCAACTATCAGCTGGCGGAGCACCCTTGACTCCCTTTTGAGGATTGTGATTACAATGGCGGCAGATGCTCAAAGTTGTTGTTGTATTAAGTGGATCCACTTGTGTTTCATTGTTGCTGGCTGCGCTCTATTAAGAGTCTTCTTTTAGTTTTTATTTTATGGACTGCTACCTTCTTTAGTCTGGCAGGTGATGAAGGGGAAGAGTGCCCTGACTTTACACAGAGTCTGTGTCTTAAGTGTATCCTCTTGCTTTGCTTTATTACAGCACTTTGAATTGCATCAGTGTATGAAAGGTGCTATATAAATAAACTTGCCTTGCCTTGCCTTGCCTATTGTTGTTGGTGGTATTCAAGAGTTCCTTTAACTCAGTTTTAATGATGTATGATGACAGATAATCACATATTGCAGAATCTGAATTGTTATTAATATGATGTTTAATGACTGCCTTTCTATAGACAGTTGTAGTGACTGTTCACAACTGTTTTCTAAAGTTTCAAACTCAATAAAGAATTGTTCATGTTGTCACACTGATACCACTTTTATTAAACCCCTTTGCAAAAGTTTGAAGTGGTGACTGCAAGGGGACATATTTTCTGTGGTTACAATTGCTGACAGTACTGATTAAGCTTTTTTAATTTAAAATCAGAGTCAAAGATGTCCTAAAAGTAAATTATTGGCCAAGTTTAGGAGTTTCAATCATTTTTATAAATATACTAAGCTGTCAAGGATCATAGGAATAGTGCCAATAGTGTGTGTTTGTGTATTTGTCCTTATTTTTCTTAAGGGTTTTGTGTGACTTGCCTTTAAAATGAATGTGTGTGTGTGTGTGTGTGTGTGTGTGTGTGTGTGTGTGCGTGTGTGTGCCCACTTTGCCTGTCAGTGTTTTTGAGTGTCGTGATCCTCAGAGCTCGGAGAGAGGAAAAGGCCCAAGCTCTTTTTCCCAGGAGTCATCTGCCAATCATTTTCTCAGATTCCATGGTTAAAAAAAAAAGAAAAAAAGGAGGTTAGAGGGAAGGAGACAGAGAAAGAAGAATAAAGGGGAGGAGGGAGAAGAAAGTCTCCCTGTAGAATGACTAAATAGACCTTCAGTAATCTGACGGCGAGGCCTGGAGCTGAATCCCAACTATGCTCTGCACAGTTAAATATCCACACTGGGAATGCTGAGCTTTACCACACTATTGATTTTAATCATCTCTTAAAAGCTTAGACTTAAAAAAAAAAAAATAGATCGTAAAGACTGAAGTAAAAAAAAAATTCAGTGAATCTGGAAGATGACGACTGATTGGATTTTTTTTACATCTTCACCACCCTCAGCCCGCCCACCTCATCCTGCAGACCTCTTTGAGATAATTATAAGGTGCTAAATTTACCCCCTGCTCTGGCCGCTGCTGACCGAGTCACCGGAGCACTCATTAACGGGAATAGATTCACCATGTACTCACGGCACTCTGTAGAGCCACTAATGAGGGGCGAAGCTTGATGACGGGGGTTTGATTGAAAAGGCATCGCTAGGAGTGAAATGTGATGGCACTTATATGACTGTGAGGTCGGCCTTCAGAGCGAAAATGGGGTGCTGGACACTATGCTGCTCTGCTTATTCTTCAATGGCAGCAGGCCAGATGAGACTTACTTTCTCCTGATAGCATTTATTTTCATCACTGCCCATTTTTTCTTTCTTTATGAGCAAACGTATATCTGTTTCTCAATGCTTCCAAATCAGAACCTACAGGAAAATGGGTGGCACCTGAAGGTCAGGGCAGCCATTTAAAGAGGAATCAAATATCGGGGAAAATAAAACCCTGAATAGACCTGATTTTTATCACAGTCACTAAACCCACCCATAGAAACATGGTCCTTACATGCACATTTTACTAAAATACTAATGTAGAAACATAGGTGTGATAAAAATATACATATACACATAAAGACAATGCTACCATTAATAATAATAATAATAATAATAATAATAATAATAAAATGGGGGAAAAAAATTTAAGGCACAATTTGTAATTGTATAAACAGTTAAAATCAAGTATAAATCAAGGCACCTTTTCAGTCAGCAGAAACAATTAGACGCAAAACAGTGCATCTTGTTTTACCCAGTTAATCTCAGTCCAAAGAGATCTGTTCCTTCAGAACACTGGAGAAAATCAGTGAGACACATTTTCCTAGGGATACAAACTATGCTCACAGACGTCTACATGTGCTGCCCATGGATGTATTACAAGAACTGGATAGCGGACCCAAAGATGGGGCCTATTCAGTAAAATAAGAATTACTCATCTAGTGCATACATAAAATAAAGTTCCCATATTCTGGGTTCAGTTCCGACCTACTTAATATGCACAGCAGTTTTTCTCCCGCTGGACATCCCCGTGAGTTCCCATTCAGCCCACAGACTACATTGCGATCACGTCATAGATTTAAAAAAAAAAATTTTAGCTCAAGGAAAGTTTTACAAATATAAAATTGCCATGTATAAAATAAATGTATATATATATAAAGAGTCATAGTCAACCTTGTTTGTAGTTCTAAGTGTCCTGTCAACAGTTTTACAGATGTCTCTTTTACAATGGTGGCCTATGGGGAAAATGCTTTTTGAGGCTGCAGGAGAATGTATTGCTGCAATACTACGAGTGGACACTAGAAATGATTGAAAGCATACCAATCCAAGACCTGTTGCCTGTGATACTGAACACCTACTTCCTGTAGATGTCACATGACAGGATCACGTGAGAATGATGTGAGAGAAAACCTTTTACCCCTAAGGTGCTAAAAACAAGCTAAACATGGAAACAACAAACTCCTGAACAGGAGGTATAATTGCACCACCGATAATCAATTTTTATTGTTACCATTAATGCATTTCAGTTAGATATATTCAATTTCCCAGCTGAACCGGCTACATTTACAACTACAACAAAGATGTTGCACTGTTGCTTTCATGAATTATATGGTAAAAAACAAAGAAATACATTTTTAACACTGTAGTGTACCACACCACTGATGACAAAATCAAAAACTGGACTTACTAAGGCTAAGGCATGGTGAGCCCTACACTTTGCCATACCAACAATAATTGACTTGTTGTCTTATAGCTCAAATATTCCTTAGTGTTCTACTTCTTTCCCCACTAGCATTAGAACAGCAAATGATCAAGCACTAATTTGTGAGGTAGTCTTAATGTTACAGGCAGGTTGGGGTTTGTATCCATGGGGAAGAAGCCTGGGCAGCTCCCTGCGCTGGGGTTAGCCTCTTAGCTTGGTCAAGGTGACAGTGATCCATGTCTCTCAGGATTCGTAGAGTTATTCTACCATTAAAAATACCCATAGAGGGAGAGGGGAAAGGAATGGCGATGGGGGATGGAATGTCAGCGAGAGTGTGATGTAGCCTCCGCTTCATGATGTCAACTCCTGAGGGATTTCTTAGCTAAAAGATAAGGGGTGATCATGGCCACAGGCTGCTCTTCTTTTCAAGTCTTAATGTATTGTCAAAAATTCCAGTCTTCATATTATCTGACAGGACAGTTTGATTGAGAGATGTAGTATTGCAGCAGCCAGCAGATCGATTATGCCCTGGTGTATTGGTTCGCTGTAGAAATGTCATCTTAATAAAAGATGAATGACACTTGAAAGTGGTGGAAAATAACAGAGATCCATTCCTGATGTGGTGGGGGCAGCAATATAGTCATCCGAAATATATGTTCTATTTAGAACTACAAAGAACCAAATCTATTGTATACCTGGAAGCTGAACAATTATGTTTTCATTGTGTGAGTCAAAATTTTATATAACAAGCATAATGCATAATCCAAATGACCAGTTCCAGCCAGCACTCAACCAAAATGTATTACTTTTCTCTTGATGCTACTTGCAAATGAATAATGCTGTTTTACTTTTGTAGATTTCAATAAAGAATAAGTATTTTATTTGAAATGGCACATACTTATTTGTCTTTCCATTTTAATGCACTGCCACTACCACTGGTTATCCTTTAAATATTTGTCATATATAATGAATTATTGTTAATTATGGATCTTCTGCATTAGGACACCACTGTCTAAATCTGTGGTTCCCAACCAGGGCTACTACCCCAAGGGGGTACTTGCCAGAGGGTGGAAAGATTATGACTAATTTGCATATCCACAAATTGAGTCAGCTTTACCAGCTAAACACTACACTATGCTAAATGTAACTTAAAATAGAAGTAGATACAGAAGCTCAAAGCAATGGATAAAGAGTTAAACATAATTTGCTGAAAAGAAATTCAAACAAACACATTTGGAACATGAGATTACAGAGCACTGCTTTAGTTCATCTGATATCACTGCGGTGGTACATCAGATTAAACAACCACTGGTCTAGACTGTAATCTGTGGCCACTTCATTTTGGTTTATTTAAATTCATAATGTATTGTCCTATTGAACAGGTTTCATACCTGTTTCCACTTTACACAAACAAGTAAATTACTTTTAAGTAAATGTTTAAAATTCAGACTGTGAGATACTTTGTGGTTCAGAGATGTATATTTTATACACTCACTTTTCCACTCCTTTAACATTTAGATCACGAGGCCTTCTATGTAACACAACATAATTTCCCCAAAAGAAAACTAAGCTTCCATAGATAAGGATGCAGTGAATTGTACACTCCGTGCTGCATGAATATGTTTCCTTTACTTTTAAGTTTACTGCGCCAGTACTGTGCCGTACCATTAACCTGTCAAGTTAACTGCCTTTGTTAAAGGTATACTTACAGCCATCAAGCAACCCTTGACTGTAGCTCTTGATGGGTGTACTTGCCTTGCTCTCACAAATATACCATCTCTTAAGCAGTCCTGTCCTCCAAACCGCATCGCTGTGGCACCCGGTGGAGTTTGCACTGCCATATAAAAGATAATGGAATATAAAATTGTTTTTATATCCTCTGAATGTGCAGAGGCTTTCCCCGCTATTGTTTTAAGGCTCATGAATCTTTTAAACTGCCACCACTGATCGCGATGGACGCAACACGAGGGCATTTACACATCGTCTCACCTCATAACCTGCCCTCAGCCGACTGGACGGCCCGCACTGTAGTTTTAAGGTGGCTGAACGGTGCAGCTTGTTGGTGCTTAATATCACTATTGGATTTTCCCCACTGGTGCAAAAAAACATATTTCATCTGTTGGACCCCTCCAGCGGCCTACAGTCCACTTCAAGCCGCTGAGGGTTGGTGGAGCACCAATGCTCTTTGTGTGTGCAACAAACGTCATGGTGAGGATAGCTTCAATTCTAACTTCCTCATACATTTTTTCTCCATTCAATAACTATTAAACTTGGACTCTTGGACCAACAGCCCCAAACCCAAAATGATTCCATTTACAATGATATGGGAAAAAAAGAGAACAATCATTCAGAAACAACAATTCCTCACATTTGAGATGCTGGAACCGAGCTGGCTTCATGTTTAATAAGTGACAATTAATGATTAAAATACAATTTTCTGTCAACTAATCAATTCATTCAGAACTAATATATTCATGTAAAAGGTGAGGATCATGTATCAGTGTTGCACTCCAATGTAAAGATCATGATCATAATCTTTAACCCATTCCTTTAGCTCATTTATAATTATTATTCATGCTCCTGTGCTTTGACTATTTTGACTTAAAGATTGCTGTAAAAAATAACTAGTTTTGTCAAAAATCTATTAAAATATGAAAATATATGCTAAAAACATGCCTAATCTGAGACACAGTTGGCAAGGTGAAGCTGGTGTGCGTGTGTGAGTGTGTGTGTGTGTGTGTGTGTGTGTGTGTGTGTGATTTCAGGTCCCTCGTCGCCTTGTTGACCATGGTCCAGGTCGGTCGACCTCTGGGCGACCCTGAGCCATTTGAAAATATGATTGTAATCCTAGTGGGGATTTGGCCTGGGTGTCTATTACCACTGTAATCTGTCACACTGGCATCCAATATTCATTCCACGTCCAGGTTAAGCCCCTCTTTCTGTCTGCACCACACATCACCATGGGAGAGAGGGGAGGAGAGAGAGAGGGAGAGAGAGAGAGAGAAAGAGAGGGGGGAGGGGGGATCCAGTAAAGGTGTTGGCATGACTGGAAAAGGAGAAAGAGAGAGGTTTTGAAATTGAGAGAGTACTGCTTCAATCAAGCCCCTGGGTCGGGGATGAAGAAATCTATCATGGAACACAAGATCTCATTAATGCAGGAGGGATAGTTTTAACCCACACCCCCCATCTCATACACATGCACATGCACACACACCTTGCTGAGAAAAGAGAGGTAAAAACATGGAAGGGAAATGGATAGATGTAAGAAAAGAGATCATGCATATCTGTGGGGGAGGTGGGAGAAATTCTATATTCTGTATTACATAGTACCTGTTAATGCAATGAAATGTTCACACATGGTACAACGTAATAGAAGTACATTATATGTAACAAAATGATAGTACTTAGTATTCACTTGCTTTGTGAATATAAGTCAAACTGATGTTGAACTTTGTAGCAGCATTTAGCCACCAAGTTCATTTATCAATTTTGATATGATGGTAAATTATGGGCTGCCCCGTGGAACATGCGTCTTGTCCACTGCAAAACAAATAAGATCTTGGCATCATGAGATATTTGGGTACAATATCTTATACCAGTATTGTAATTTTTCATTTTTCTTAGGAATAATTCAAACTGAAAATCTGTTTCCATTTGTTACTAGAAGGAATTCTGGAACTCTCTTCCTGTTTTGTACCATCAAGCATTATCCCTTTGTTAGCGATTCTCCTATTAAATTAATGCGTTAATGATTTAAGGGCATTTTAAATGCAGCACGTCATCGTTAACCTTAATGTCTTTTTAACCTCTTTGCCAATAAAAATGACTCTCCTAGAAGACAATTGAATCTTTAAAGATAGCCATAAAGATGCAAAGCAAAGAATGAGAGTGGGAGTGTGACTTGGAAATGATTGGGATTTATTTCTTATACAATGTGGAGAGTGTGTCATACCAAACCTGCCAAGGCTGAAGCATGTGGGGAGAAAGCAATTTGTTTCTCTCATTAGGAGTTCCTGGGCTCTGGTATTGATATGTATATAGTGATAAACTCCTTCAATCACCCTCCATCTGTCTTTGTGTCTCTTCTGCGCTACAATGACAGGATTGTGTGTGTGGGTGTTGGCCGGATGGATATTGGTCTGCTTACTGTAGCACTGTGTGGGTCCAAATAGCATCACCTATACCACACATGGTGCAATTCAGTGAATTGAATCTTTATTTGAAATATCTGAAATCATAAGAAACTATACTGGTGGCAGAGCAGCCAGCCTTTATAGCGTTTTGGTTCATAGAAGGTGTATGTTGAAAAATGATCCATTAACAAATGATTAGCCAGTGCTTGAAGCTGAAATTTTTGAAAGATAACTTTATATTATAAATGACAATATCAGTGTCAGTATCATAGATTGTGTATAATATGGAATTGGGGTTGTATTTACAAAATAGTTTAAAGGTTTAATTTATTTTCAGTATGTTTACCTCTTGTTATACATTTACAGTGGGAAACAAAAGTGGGAAACTATAAAATGGGCCGGTACTGACTTTAGGTACTTCTTGATGTCAGTGGTCTTTTTTTCCAAAATGCACCACAGTCCTGCTCTAATATTTTCTGCAAGGTGAGGGGGTCTGGTGAGTGATACAAATGAAAAAGAACTAAAGCTTGTTACTTAAACAACGGTGCCTGCACTTCACAGTGTCAATCCTTTTTAATTATACCTTTTTACTTCTTTTGAAAAAAGGTCAAAAACAAGATCAAATCACATGTTTGGTGTGATTTATTTCTCAGGTTTGCACACTGATCATTTTTGAAATTAGAAGAAAGAAGAGAAAAGAGGAGAGGGAAAGGTAGAAGGAGAAAAAGATGGAGGGTGGATTCAATTTGCTATCTGGGTTATACAAGTGCAAGACATCTGTCACACAAACAGATTTGTTTGATTGGAGGGAGCCTGTCTTTCTTGATGGCTTGTCGGCAGTTAGTAAATTTATATTCCGCCTTGTCCCATCCTCCATCAGCGTTACTCTGTGGTCGGCCAAGGCTGTCAGCCACCGCACTCATATCTTATTTTAAAACTAGACCTGGCCTAACAAAACTTGTTACTTATCTGCTTTACACTTCTTTTGTGAATGTATACCCATATCTACTGTTCATGGATCCAAACTTTGACCTCTGTATCTGTTTATTGGTGCAAATCTTAACATAAAGATTTGTTTTTAGTTTTTTTTTGTTAAGGTTAAGGTTGAAAGATATACGATGAAACACCTCTTGTCATCTATTTAGAGCCACAATGACAAAACACAATAATCGGGGGATGAAAAGAATCAATGCAGCATGGTATGTTTGCCTGGAATCTGCAGCAGTTATTCACATATTCAAGTCAAGTAATAAATCATTAAAATGTGAGAATTTGCATAAAAGTAAGAAAAAAATCTCAATGGATGAAGTTCAGGTTTTTCATTGCATTCCAACTACAGAAGCTACAGCAGAGGAGCATATTTTTAACTTAAGAATTATAGAGCCAAAAAGAAAGAAATATGCAGCCAAAATATTGCTAAGATTTAGTTTGCGAGTTAAATTGCTTCCGACAAGTGATATGAAGTGTTGTCTTATCTCTGTGAGTGTCAATTGTTCCATCTGTAACATGTCTAAAAGCCTTGGGAGGCCAAGCAGGGGAGACACACTTTCCTGTGACCTAAACACTATAACTCTGGTCTGTGGAGTGCAGCTAAATGGAATTAGTGTAACTCATTATCCTCTACGTTGCTGCATTGTTGATTTTCATTCCTCTAGTCAGTTGGTAAAATTACCGTCAACAGTTGACAATAATGGGGACAACGCCAAAGGAATTTAGAGCAGCTTCCTGATTATTTATAAAATCCACCCACAACCACATAACATGTTGGTATACATGAACACCCACCTGCACACGTACACTTGCTCCCTCACTATCTCACTGCATCACAATGCTAATAATCGGATTAAGCCGCTGTGTTTTGGGAGGGTCGGCAGCATCTCTATTAGCGCCAATTTGGCATGACTTATCCGCTCCAGCAACTTCAGCGCTGGTTTTGTAATCTGCGGTGGCTGTCCCCCATCCTGGCCACTTATCATCACACTGGGATTAATAGAAACATATTTTATAATTACAGAAATGCTGCAGTGCCGGGTGCTGTCAATTATTTTAAAGTGTGCCAAACCATTAATCAGCTAACAGAGCCCTCAGCGCTGCCCTACAGTAAAACACAGACATTTGCCATTGATTTTCATGAGGCCATATACTCAGCATTTTATCTCCTTTCTTCTCTTCTCTTCTCTGGGGTGACCGGTGAGGTTATTGATCTTCGTAAAGGCAGTATTTTGTTGTTAGGTGAGAAGCGGGGGAGGCAGTTATGAAAGGTTTTTAACCTGTGTGTTCAGGGGAGCGCTGGACAACTGGCCAAGGTTGCCAGGTGCTACACGCAGCAGAATTTCAGCCACAGGGATCGATAGGGATACTTCTTCGTCTGATTATAGAGATGTGCTGGTGAGGACAGCAGTTTGTTTGTGTGAGAGTGTGTGTATGGGTGTGGGGGTTACAGTAATAGCTGATCACTGGATCTGCTTGATTTAGATGTAAAGGGAACAAATAGCTTGACCTCAGACATGATAGAATTGCTTACATAAAGACACCCTAAGTAGTGTCTGCTTACTCCTGGAGCCAAAGGTAGAGGCTACAACAGAGGCTTTGGTGTTGGGCAGTGCGTACCAAACTCCCACTGGCAGACTATGAGTTGATAGTGGCATAAATGTATCTCGATTTATAACCTGTGCTGGGAAGTAACTAAGTACTGTACTTAAGTGCAATTTTGAGGTAGTTTTCTGCTCCTTTATACTAAGAGTGAAATTTACTTCACTACATTGATCTTAAATGTATGGGTACTAGTTACCATTGACAAAAAAATGCTGCTCACACAGTATTTATGCATCAGTGATAATAATCCAATAATATCTTATGCAATTATATAATTTCTTGTTTTATATTTTCATTCTTCTACACTTGCTTACTTTTACTTAAAGCATAATTCATAGTAATAAGTAAGTAATTTCTTCAGAAAATACGTCAGAAAAATTTACTTTACTATTTACCTTACTATTACTGCACTTTATGTAAACCTCTTATTTGAATGTCGCTTTGGATAAAAGTGTCTGCTAAATGCCTAAATGTAATCTAATGTATTACTATTATTAGTAAATATTATTATTATTATTATAGCAGGATGAAAAGCAGTGTTTTGCTGCCCTCTCTGGTTAAATGTTTCAAGCCTGTGTCAAGACAAGATTTTTTATTAAGTTGCTCTTTAAAGGTGGGGTAGGTAGTATTTCTTTAGCGTCATTGGGCAAATATGCTATATTAACCACAGCATATTGTAATTTAAGTGAGATCAAATCTGCAATCTTTCAATGCAAAGATTTAATTGAAATATAAATGTCTCTGAAAACATTTTATAAGATTTCAAGCATATAGGGCACCATTCGAAAGGGGATGTGTTTATTATAAGCCTTCAAGTAAAAGTACTTGTGCTGTTGATCAGTTAGGTACTGATACAGTAGAAATACAGTAAAATAAACTGCAGTTAATGGGGCCAAGAAAAGGAACACATTCTCCTCTCTCCTCACAAATCTACACCTGTGCTCCAAGCAGAGTGCTCCACTGTCATTGAATAACAGTTTTAGGTCTCCCTCGATGAATGCACATTTCCAACAAGCCACAGCAACACAGTCTGCCATCCTGCATGCCAAGTGTGTTTTTTAGAGATTGTCCACACCCCCTAAGCAGGCATAACTGTCGCATATGAGTTATTACACATCTGTCTGTGGATACACGGTGCACCAGATGCTGCAGTTAATGGCACACCTAACCTCCCACCATGAAATGGTACACTAAAGCCCAAGTGGAATTTTCCACTGCCAGTCTGCCTTCTTCTTCCTCCGTCTCCTCCCAGCCACCGCTGTCCAGTGCTGGGGGAAGGCCTGTAGGGGATAGTCCAGACAGGATATTAATGGGGCCCTCCAACAGTCAGAAGGCCTGACAGAACCTTGTCTCATTGTCACCTTGCCTTGGAGGACGGGGAAAAACTTGCAAAGCTTATTAGCCGAATGGAGCTGTTTCTCCCTCTAACTTACACATCTCTGCCTCACCACTTCATTAGACTGTCTTTCATCAGAGGCCTGCTCTTCTCCATTTCCTCACTACATCAGCACACACACACACACACACCGCACACACACACACAGGATGACTTCTCCCACCTAATAAAGTAGTGGATTATCTTGTCCTGATAAATTGGAGCTTGTAGCACTTGAAAGGTCCTCTTGGAGGAGTGCCTCCTCCCCCTGACAGCTAGATGGAGCCCCCAGGGAGCAAGGAGAGAACATCGCCTGGTAATGATTTGTGGTAAATCGGACAAATGTTTTTGAAAAGACCTCTTTCAAGCAAGGGGTGTAACGAAATTTAAAGCTTGTGAAGAAACTCTGAAAACCACAAGTCAAATTCAGATATGAGGGATAAAAATAGACATGTATTAGCCCTCCATGAATTATTATGATGGAAATTATTAAATGGCCAAAAAGATATAGGTGAAGTCAGGTGGACAGTTTTAAAGAGTGAATGTACTCAGTGTTCATGAATCAAGTTAAAAACTTAAAAATAACATTCAAAAGCAACCCAAGATACTTGCAGACATTTGAAGACCAAATGAGCTCACCCAAAAGTCTGACTGAAAAAAGACATATATATATATATAGTTACATGGTGTAGTGACAACATATAGGAGGAAATGTGCTGTAAAGAGTTTACAGAGGTGTTGGCAGACACTTAAAAGATAAATGTGCAACATAAAGTTTTCTGGCTTCAAATATCCATACATGACTCCACACTACACCCAGCAGAGCATGTAACATGATAACCTCGTTGTTATTCAGCTTTAGTTCCATGGAAAGATAATCCCTAAAAGACTCCTAATTACATGGTGGTACATGAGAGATACAACACCACCCTTACATTGAGTTCTGTTCATAATCAACTCTGAAAATTACCTAATTTGTGCTTTCTGATGTTTCTCATCAAGACTAACAACTCTATTTATTTTTCTTCCTCCTCCTTTGTTTCATTTTCTCTGCTCTCTCTATGTAGGAGAACCCCTACATGTGTAATAATGAATGTGACGCCAGCACAGAGGAACTTGCCCACCCTCCGGAGCTCATGTTTGACATCGAGGGCCGTAACCCCACAACCTTTTGGCAGTCCACATCTTGGAAGAAGTACCCAAAGGCCCTCCTGGTCAACATCACACTATCTTGGAACAAGACCATTGAGCTGACCGATGACATCGTCCTCACCTTTGAGTCAGGCCGGCCTGAACAGATGGTCCTAGAAAAGTCGCTGGATTATGGACGAACCTGGCAGCCCTACCAGTTCTATGCCACTGACTGCCTGGACGCCTTCACCATGGAGCCCAAGACGGTGCAGGACCTGACTCAGCATACCCTGCTGGACATCATCTGCACTGAGGACTACTCACGAGGTTATGTGTGGAAGTATGATAAAACAGTGCGCTTTGAGATCAAGGACCGTTTTGCGCTGTTTGCTGGGCCCCGGCTCCACAACATGGCTTCACTTTATGGCCAATTGGACACTACCAAGAACCTGAGGGACTTCTTTACCATTACAGACCTGAGAATCCGCCTGCTCCGACCTGCTACAGGAGCTACAATGGTGGACGAGAACAACCTGTCCAGATACTTCTATGCCATCTCTGATATCAAAGTCCAGGGCAGGTAAGACCTGAGTTTTTCTGTACACATGCCATGTGTTGGACTCAAGGCAGGATTACCAGCTGGGCAAAGCAGGTAACTGCCCCAGACCCCTAGGGACCCCAGTAGTCCCAGGTGTCTATATATGTTGGTTTTGGTAATTTCAGCAATTCCAAATTTGTAAGGGGATTTACCCCAAACAACAAAAGCGGGATTCATACAGGTCCGACAAGACATTTGGGGTTGCCAGTATCAGGTTAATCCAGCCATGGGTGGACTAATTCTGAAGGAAGATGTTTAGGACTGGTAATGTAGTGATGAATCTATAGGCTGATACCTCAGTGGTTTTCTGTGTTTCTGTTATATTGCAGCAACAGTACAGCTACCCAGTAGTGAAGAAAAATGCGTTTACCATTACCATTCTTTCCAATTAGGCAGCGGATCCATAATGATGTGCAGAGTTCACCAGTTGTCAGCATGTCTTCATTAACAAAGCAGCTTACGGCTTGCTGAAGCACTCTATTTTCGTCGCCAAATTCACTCAGCTGTCTATTAGCCCATGGAAGACATTAGAGGTAGCATTTGAGCCGTCAGGTCACTGCACGTTGTAATTAGTGTTTGATTTACGCAATCCACAGAGGGTCATATAACATGAAAACAAGACGCCATTATAACTTTAGCAGAAAGGCCGACAAAAGCTTCCACCACTTCTTGACGATACTACAAGAGTCACTGGGGCATAGACCTAAGTGGATCAGTTTTACACTGTGTGCTTTTTCAATTTAACAGATGTGAATATGGTTGTAGGGGTGAAGGAATGAAGATTTAATTACTCTTGTTTAGCTTTTCACACATGAGAGGCTCGCAGTACAGAAGTGCAGAGCTGCGGAACGTCACAACAACTCAAAGATACGTGTAGAAGTGTTAAAGTCAGGCTGCCAGACTGTGGCTCTCATCTGTGGTTGTGTCACAGTGTGCCTTGGCCTGAACATAGACTAGACTACAAATAGAAACATCAGTAGTGACCTGCTCAGTCACAGCAAACATAATTTGCTCTTACCAAATGTGGTTGTGTGAAAAAATGAATAGTTTTTAAGGGTGAGGATTAATAATAAAAACATTTTTGACCTAATTTGTTATAATTATTATGCTACACTGGCTAATACATAGTACTGTGATAGTGTTTTCTGCTGTAACTTTATTTACATTAATATTGTCAAATGCCTTCACGCTATTTAATTAATTTGTTGATTTCCTTAATATGCCATTAAAATGGAGTACAGCCATACTAGACTTTGCTCTAATGTAGTGTAAATGGGCAGGTACCCTTGAACACAAGGGGCTATGATAATGAATGCCCCGTTCAGAAATTGAATTTCTGACTTTGCTCATGATTGAGAAGGTCATTCAGCAAAAATAACTGGAGGGAATTTACTAACACAAAAGAGTTGGACGGGGCATCCATTCAACACCCGCTGAAATGAAAGGGGCTGTCATAAGCGCAGATTATTTATTCTATCTGACTAATCATGACCGAACTCATACATCCCTGTGGGGCTGTAGATTTGAGCAATGGCTATGCGCCACCATTGGTCCACTGTCGTTTACCAGCCCGCTGCTTTTAGAGTGACGCCCGCCTGAGAAATGTCCCCCGCTGTTTACCAAAGGTAACACACAGTTCAGCCATAATGAGATACACTCAACACAGAGAGGCTTCACTTTGCTTTTCCCCCTCCCATGGCGAATCACTGCTCAGCCCCTTTCTCCATGCGTCGTATACGAGACATAAGCTCCTTAACCCCCGGAATACAGTTCTTTGAGACTCGGCGGGAGCGATTTTGTAGGGGCAGTGAGGTTGAGTCTGGCATATTTCACTGTGCTGGACTCAGTTGCCATCTGCCTGGATAAGGAGTGAGAGGGGGTGTGGAGGGAAATACAGTAAGATAGCTCACAGATTTTCTGCCCGTGCCACAACAGTGTGAGAAACAAAGAAAGGGACCTAAGCTCTTTGCCAAAGTAGGTCAACCTAGAAAAGATAGAAAAGAAAGGGAAGAACAACTTTGCAGAAGTTGAAATCTTTGCATCTGTCACATATAGCTTAAGTTGCTACAGGGAAGCCAGAAGTGTCATGCATGACCATTCTATTATGGTTGATTACAAGGAAGGACTGGAGCAAAGGCACTAGGGAGTAAAAAATCGATGCAACGAATTTCAAATCAAACCAAGCATGGAGCTGTGAGATAGATGTGAACAATGCATACAGCCCGGTGACTTAAATGAATTTGACACTCTCACTGTTTTATTGTATCAGCAGTGCTAAATGGGTATGTAGAGAGAGAAAGTATGGAGAGTTGGGAGGATTTTCTAATTATCTACCATGTGAGTTTGGCATAATTGCTTTGCCTTTCTTTTTTACATGCTTTACAGTAACTACAGCCTGCAATTTGGCCAACTGTCTCTCCCTCTTTGCTTAATCTCCCCCTCCTCTTTCTTCCTGCCGCCTGTGATCAATACAGAGTAATTAAAGCTGGAGAAGATTCAGGATACTAAAGGATCTCTTTCTGGCTCTCAGTTTCTCTGTTTCAGGCTCTGTCCCCCACTCCCTGTCTCGCTCTATTTCTCCTGTGCAGAGTAGACTTGTCTCTGAAGGGGCTCTGGGTCTCTGCCTTCAATTATATACAAAGACACAGCCCCTTTCCATTTCTGTACCACCACTGAAGGGATAAACACCAACTACATACCCACTACAAACCAAAGAATACACCTAATAGCAAAAACTGTAGGTGGGATTTTTGGCACTACATTAATATCATGCCACAGTCATGGTTTTTAATTGACTTTAATTGTGTTATTAGTTCCGAAACCATAAAATATGTTGTAAGCCCCATATTGTGAACAAAATTTCCAGCTTGTTTTTACCTTGTTTGCGTACAGCAAAACAGAAGATAGGGAAAGGAAACTTGTTTCACCAATTTACCCCAGAACCTGTTGGAGTTGTGATTCAATTTCCCAAGCATATATGTGCTGCAGGGCATTAACAAGGAAGGTCAGAAACAACCTCAAGGGTTCATGTCATTGTGACTGCAGGGTAGGCAGGTAATTCACTTGAAGGGGAAAATTGGTTATTAGATGCACCAACCTTTTGCTGGTCTAGATTCCCCAGCCTCATGGAAAGAGAGCCTTGTTCCCTGACTGTGAGTCCCCACACTGACAATGAACCCCACCATCTCAGGATATTGCCATGGACAACTCCCGGTCTGGTTTTAATACTCCCTGGGTCTGCTAGAGTTGAGCTCACATTCAGTATAACTTTGGCAATTCAGAACTCTTGGAAAGATCTTTTGGATGTTAAACATAATCAAATCAGCAGCAGGGTGGCGTCCATTAAAGAGGAACTCCACTGATTTTACACATATAAGGCTGTTTACAGATGTTGGTACGGAGTACTGCTGCGTATGTGAAAAAACATGTATAAAGACTTTTGTGGCTCCAGAGGGAGCTGCCTGAAATCTGATAAATTACCTCAAGTGATGTCACTTGAGTCAGCAGTGGTAGGGGCTGAAGCTTACCATGACTCTGTGGCCCACTCCTCATCTCGGCTCAAGGCTACATAAGCTGCTACTAACATAACACACTTGAATCTGCAACCAAACTTTTAGATGTCAAGTTGTAGGAGTGCAATACTAAATCAGTGGAGTGCTTTTTAAAATTTACATTGACTTTTGATCAGAAAGAAAGAAATGTCTAAGTCTAAACCTTTGTGAGTGCTTACCTAATATGTGAAATCATTGGATATTAAATCAAGGTAAATTATTGTATTTGTAAAACGTTGTTTGGTTTGAAATAAATTCTCAAAATGTATTGAGTCACATCTGTGAGTTAAATTTGGCATCAGATCCATCCATAGCAACTCATATTGCCCAATGCCACCATCTGCAGAATGGAAATATTTCACTATGCCTTCACACTTGTGCCATTATTCCCACTCATTTAAACTACTACAGCTCTCTGATATCCAAAAGTACAATAAAGCAAAGCTTTTGTCTGGGGCAAACACAAATTTAAATATATATATAAAAGATTAGACACTTCATCTCTCCCACAGTGCCTGAGTCATACTATCAGTGCATTCGAATTGCCATGTAGTTCAGTGCATGTGTGCTTTGGATACAGCTGTTTTAACTACAGATCAGCAATTTGATGAGTGATGGCTCTATCGAATCTCCCCTAAGGGAGGAACAAACAAGAAGTCAATCTTTTTTTTTTCTCTTCCCCTCCCTCCACAGTGCTTGGCTTGCTCTCCGGCCTGCCTGTAGTCGACAGATAATCTATTTGTGCTAATTTCATGTTTCTTCCTGCCCACTTCCCCCTTGAATAAGTCATTCCACTTGTCTACCCTTCTTAGTCTCTCTGTGTGTGTGTGTGTGTGTCTCTCTCTCTCTCTTTCTTGCTTTCTCTGTGCCACCATAAGCATCTATTTACCTTCCGCTGTTCTCTGCATTTCAGCCTTTATTTTAATCAGCAGTCGACATTAGTCATTGTGTGGGAGAATGCCATGTTTGCGGGACAGGCCAAGCAATTGGTCCAGATAACTTGGACCATCTGTTAACACCCACGCCACATGTTAGTTTTATGGCTGCAATCAAATGACCCACAGTCTTTTGTTAGTCCAGCAAAAATGAGATAAGCATGGTATTCCAAATGCCAATGAGGCTTTAGCTGAATTGTCTAATTTATGTCTGTAGAACGAAGGGAATATACGTGTAGTGTGCAGGGGTGAGTCATCAAAGAGGAAGCATAGGAAGCAGTGATATGGTTGATACTCAAAGGCCAGAGCTGTAAAGTGGTTGAAATCATACACCCAATTCATGTATCTGGCTGCCACTTAGCTGTCCACACTGCCACCATTTCAATATACTGTTCCAGCTTATGCAAAGACGACATTGTCATTATCAGGCCATTATGACCCAGACCACCATTCGTACAGCTCTGTGCCATAAACTGATATCACTTTGTCCAGTAAAGCAATGTAGCAGGTTGTCCATCAACAAACCTGTTAGCAAAGATGGATGCAAAAATTCTCCATTACAGCTTAAGGGGCAGTATTCAAAATCCTACTAACTATAAAAGTACAATCAGCAAAATGTACTTCAAAATGCCCCCTGTGTAATCTTATAAAAGTAATTATTAGAATGCTAGTTTTAACTTCTTTAGATACAGTTAGGTAGTTTAGTTCAGTGGTTCCCAACCTAGGTGTCCAAACAGGTATACACAGGATAAATATAGGCAGTCGTGAGATGATTTATGGGATAGGAAAGAAGAAATGTACAAATTTCTGTTCATCTAATATCCTAATGTTTTGGGAAATATCGGATAGTTATACCTCTTTGTGTCGTGAGCAGTTTTTTAAATAAAGCTATCTCAAGTCTACAGCTGAAAACACTCTTTGTAGGCACTTCAAACAACTCAAAGACATCTAAAACCTGACAGGGGGCCACAATTAGACAATGCTCTTTTGTAGGATGAAAAAAAAAGGTTGGCTAACTACTAGTTTAAGATTACTCAGTTTATTGCATTTTATAAACTTATCATGTGTTTTTTTTACTTTACACCACTGCTTTGTAGCACCTAGAGTACATCTTTTTTTTTAATCATGTTTAGTTGCTTCATACTGTATTGCAGTGATACTCTGGCTTTTTGTGAATGGAGTGATTAGATAACAAACACACACTGTCAAATTAAATTGTTCCGTGGCCTGAGTCTTTTGTCTGACCTACACTTGCCTTATCCCCTCGCTGCTCTTGTTTATCCTCCTTCTTACTTCAAAGTGCACAGGGAAAACTGTGTTTTGAGTCAGTTCAGTTAGAAGCTGTGGGCTGTCTTCCTACACTTGTGGGTCCACCATGAGATGAAGCGTAGGATGGTCTACTAACTGGTAAAAAAATCATCACTATTCTCATTGAAGGTTTGTGGTTATCTCTCAAGATTTGATATCTTTGTTTGAAGATTGTATTCCTCTTTGACTGGATTTAAAGAAGTCTACAGTAATATAAGTGGGTTAAGTGGGTTTACTACCGATATGGGGACTGGGAACCATTAGTGCTCCAGCTGGCAGCTAAAGAAAAAGTAATGTTTGTCCTAAATAGACATTTGAGATCCTCTTCGTTTTGTCTCTAGCTTACACCCTCCTCCCTGCTTGAGTCTGCCAGGTTATCAGTTGGGGCAAAACGTCTTCCTCATCCTGTTTGTATGCTCTGAAAGTGCTTTCTTGATAAGGCTTTGGAAAAAGGATGCACAAGTAAGGGTGTTAGGACAACAGATCATCTTAAAGTTTTTGGGACCAACCTCCAGCTGCAAAAAAGCTGGGGTAAGCTGTCAAAGAGAAAACATGAAATAAATCCTAATATGATGTATTAGTTCCATCTGTCAACACAAAGCCAGCTGCAGTTCCCTTATTGTCCTTATGCAGCTCCTGCTTTGACTTCTCGCTTTTTAAATACTTGTAAATCTAGATAACAATAACAATAACGTAGATTCACAATCATTTGCTCAAACATGTACCCATCTAGAGACAGCTGTAGTGGGTGTGTTTCTGTGTGAAGCGGTATTAATATAGAAGCTGTCCCCCCCCATCCAATTAATTGCATATTGCCAGCTGCAAAATCCTCCCCAGGCAATACACATGTGAACCGTGAAGGTAAAAATGAAAAAATATGAAGAGAGGGCGGATTTGAAAAATGCAGTAGGTGGAGGCACAATATGAGGTGCATAGCGTTGGCAGCAGTAGAGCGTAGTGCACCATATCTAGGGGCTACAGCTGCCTCTGCACAGTCATCTGCATAAGGCTGCTGGCAACATCGGACCATCGTAGCTACGTCTATGTCCTTTATGGCAATAAACAAATTAGCTCTTAGTATGGAGAATGCCATCTATAGAGACATGCTGCTGGCATGGCAAAAAGTGTAGCCAGTGTCAGTCTGTCGGTCAGTCAGTCCACCACTTTTATCACTTTTGAATGGATTGTCAAAAGAGTTGGTTAAAACATCGATGGTGTCTAGAGGATGAATCCTAATGACTTTGATGACCCCCCTGACTTTTCCTTACCACCATGAGGTCGACATTTGTTGTTGTGAGCAAAATGTCTCAAATGGTAAATGGATAACCCGCACTTCTTCCAGAGCCACAGCTGCCCGCTGACATTATGCACAGTGATGCTTTGAGCTAAATGCTAAGTAAAGCCCCACAGATCTGCAGTATTACAAAATTTTGTCTATAGCCATATAGACTAAACTTTACAATAAATATTGGCTATTAGACGATTGAAATGCAGCACAATCTACATTAACTTAATTTGGATTAATATAATCTGTAATAAGGTTTACAGTGATATCTATAAGTTTACCTTATTCTTTTGAATGTATTGCTTTAATGTGGTGGTATAGTATACAGATCTTCCTCAACTGTATTTAACCTAATCTGGATGGCAAATGATTGAACTAGTCTTAAAGAAATGTATGACAATCTAAATCTGTCACAGCTGATTGATGAGCTGACCAGACCTAATTTGAAGGATCCTTCAAAATCAACATCATTAGATTTGATTCTGTCCAAATTACTAGTTTTTGAGTTTTTGTGCTTGGCCTTAGTGACCCCTGTCCTCCATCCTGCGTTAGAAGTGCTACACTGGAAAGGTGCTACTTGAAAAAAGCAAAAGTCATTAATACAATCAATCTCTAGCCCTTTTACAAACCTTTCAACATGTTGGTAAAAGGTAAATGTAAGTAAATACAAATCCCCTTTCTGATGTTATGTTTAATCGCTCCATAATAAATATGACATCAGAGATTTGCCATGATTAAAGCATGCATTTTACTGCTTCTAGGAATCTGTTTTGTGCAGTCAGGGTCTGCTCTTAATAGTAAGCCTTTGATTCATGTGCCCTCCTTAAACCATACCTCTCAGTTCACCCTACAGGCCTTAATTTCCCCTGTTCAGTTGAGCCTTATTTTTTAAATATCTGTGCCCCTTTTATTGCTGAACAAGTTACATATCTCTTTAATCTCTCCACTTCTACTGGAGCAATCCCTCAGCTCTGGAAAAGGAAAATAGTGGTGATAAAAATTATTTTAATTAACTATCAGCCAATTTCCAAACTGCCCTGTCTTGCTAGAGTCATTAGTTAATAATCAAGTCATTTTGCTCCTCTCTAGAAAATCTGTGTCAAGTTCACACCAATCTGATTTCAGAGCAAAACATAGTACTGTCACAATGATCGTTCTGTATTAATACGACTGTCAAAGGGGGTTCCACAAGGTTTTATATTGGTCCTTTGTTCACAATTCATATTAATACTATTACATCCTTTATTAGAAATTGTAATGTCCATCTTTATGCAGATGATACAGTTCTGTATCACTTTGCTATTACTACACATGTAGCCACTGAAATCCTACAACAAGCCTTTGGCAAATTGCAAGATCCTCATTTTTTTAATTTGAAATTTGTCCTGAATGCAAACAAGAGCTGGAGATATTGTGGACAATTGTTTGCATATTACCATGTTGAATGGACATACTGAAAGGGTCTTGGAGTATACATATCTTGCTGGATCAAAAAGCTACGTTTAAATTTCACATTGACACACAGCAAGCTACGACATAAAATTGGAGATTTGTACAGAAACAGAGTAAATGTTCCTATTCTCAGAAGGAAAGCAGGTATTTGAGGCTGTATTGTTCATCCTGGAATATGGTGATGTTATCTACAGATGTTTTCTGCCTCCACTCTCAAACCCCTAGTTTCAGATTCAGTCGGTCCTATAGTCATTATGTGACTCGTTCAAGTGATCGGCTAACGCTCGAAGTCCTGCGTGATTTAGGTGATTTAAGTGCTTTTAGTTTTTGTGCTGCACACACTTGGAACATTTTACATCACACATTAAAACTTAACACAGTTGTACTTATAGGTCAATTTAAAACCATGATTACAAACTACTGCACTCTTGAATGTAACTGTTTTTAATTGTATTCTCGACATCATTAAAAATGAGGTCATGCCCTCAATGATGCCTCAAGATTTACATAAAGGTTGAATGAATGAACAATATATTACATTCTCAACCTGTTTCTATACTTTGTATTAAAATGCTTGTTTAAGGTGCAATTTCTAAAGTGGTATGCAATTATCTAGTGCATATTTTTTTGTAAGACGCACAATAAAATTGAAGCTTAAGAAGTGAGTCTTAGCTAACCCAAGGCATAAACAGCACAGATAATTAAGTTAATCTTAAGAGAAAATAAGCATTTTATGTCTCACAGAAATAATATTATATATTTTTTAAATTGACAAAGTTTTACTAAAACGCCTGATTGTATTGCTCCTCTAAGTAAGTACTGCAATCCTATACATTTTAAACTTTTTTTATTAAAAGACACATGCATTAAAGAAATAAAAGCTCCATAGATTACCAATTGTCATACATTTGATGATTTTGTGTTATGCAACTTTGATGTATTTGGACGCTATGATTCACATATATCTCAGTTGAAAACTATCATATCAATAACATTCAGACCCAGTATAATATAGATAGAAAAGTAAGAGGAAAATAAAGGAAAAACATCTATCAAAGGCTCCCTGTTCAGAAATTTTAAAGTTCTTTGTGAAGCAAAACACGTTGTCCTGAGTGAAGCTTAAAAATAAGATTTGAATTCACTTGTGTGAATTTAGAATGTTTTGTTGCAACAAAAAACTTCTCAGTGTTAAAATGTTTATTTGTCCAGTGAGTCTTTAGAAGGTGAATATGAGTGTGAGTCCCAGAGTGTTTCCATGTATTAACTACCTTTTTCCAAGCACAGATTGTTCCTGCTGCCTCTTTAAAACCTCCTCTGTCTTTCCCCCCCGCTGCCTATCACTCTCACATACAAATGGCAGGATGAAAGCAGGATGGATTTTGACTGCTTAGTCTCTGTTTGCTGAATTGCCCCTTTCCAAAGACAATCCAGCTTAAACCTATGGTACTGTACTTTCATAAGGCCCATGATATTTCATTTTTTTTATATATTCACAACACAAACAGCAGAGTGTTTGCTTTCAGCATTTATAAAGGAGACTGCCTATATACAAGCCTCTGTAGGCGTAGGTTGTGTGAGGAAAGATGAAAACAACAATCTTTACTTTTAAGATAGATAGTGCTTTAAAATTACTGGTGACTTTAGAAGTAGATTGCTATGGTGAAAGTTAGATAATTTGTTTTCTAATTCTTATGTTTCTAATAATACCAATAGTTAGTTCTTCTTTCAAAGTTTAAAATTAAAGGCTATTTTAACAAATGCAATTAATTTTTTTAGAAATACAACTGGTAATGTTTGAGAAAGTATAATTTCCTGTGATTTGGTTTGATAGAAAATAACTTATGACTTTAAAAATCTTTTCATAAGTATGAAATAAAAAATAGCACAGTGACATTATCCACCATGAAAGAAAGTTGCACTAAATTATATGGAAACGATACCCATCAAACAAACAAAAGTTATGTTTACATTCAGTGTTTCTCATGGAAATACATTGTGTGTATTCTTGAAGTCTGGAACTATATTATTTTAAATTGTCCATTTTTTACAACCGTGAAACCAGCAGCAGGAAGGTTTATTGTATCCAACTAATTAGGGATCCTCTCATGAAAACATTCTTCTGTAGCACTCCTAGTGGTCAGAAACTCCACAAGCAGAAAAAAGAATTGTGTCCAAATTCGAACATTTTTAATTCTGTCTCATTCACCTGTGCTGCTTTCCCTTACTGTAAGCAACTAACATCAGTATTTCCCAGAGAGACAAGCCTTGACAACAGTGTAAATGGTAAGGAAAGCTGAGTTGTGAGATAAAATCAAGTACACTGAAAGCTTTATGTACAAATAAAATCAAGTGATAAGCCGCCATGTCACTGACATTGAACTCACAGAGGGGTGTACAAGCCAGTCACTCACTATTTATCACAGGCCCGAGGAATCGACCGAGTCCAGAGATATGAGGAGCAAAGCTACAAGTGACATGAAGATTTTATCAGCAGAGCAGGGGACAGAAGGCACGCCGCCTCCACAAATCCCTTTTCCCGTTCTCAGGGATGAAGCAACATTAATGTTTCACTTCATATGCTGAAGTTCACACTTCAACTTGACACACTTGTTTTCTTTCTGAGTGCTGCGTTGCTGATAATGCAGATCTTATATTTTGTGCATTGATTTCTCTCCCTGTGGATTTACCATTATAAGTAGCAAGCACAAACAACAAATTGGATCTAGGTCTTGGACTGGAAGACTGCAATGCTGACGTGCCCTGCATGACGACACATCTCACGCATAACTGGTATACTGTATATGGGATGTGGTGGCATCATATACAGTATTTCCACAACTAAGGCTAGGTTTGTGTGTGCATGCATATCCTCCAGGCATTATCCATCCCATATTTTATTCTGTAAATCCAAATCCAGTTTAGAAGGAATTCAATCTAAAACTCTCACACACACATACATACAGAATATGCAGGGAGCATCTTTAATTCCTGTCTTGGTCCATACATTAACATCCCCATACAAACCAAATGATTAATTACTGAATGTTTACCATGGAGTTGCATTTAAATCACGACAGGCTCAGTGGGTACAAAGAGCCATTTTCTTATCTGATTTCTCATAAAAAACCTTTTTATCTCTAAGTTAGCGAAGCCAATTTTCCTCTATTGTGCCAGAAAGAGGTCTTGGGCACAGGAACCAGCCATATCAGAGGCATTTTCTCTTCCTCACTGTCAACAGCACATTCAACATTCATGTGGTGACCCATTTCATTAATGGAGAGGCCTTTTCGACGTGTCTTCCCCCCCGTCTTTGTCGACTACAGCCACCCTCATAATGGGCCCTCCTGTCAGGGTTTCATGATTAATCCCCTCATTGACCTCTCCTTCACTTGCAGCCCCCACCACCACACTGATGATTCAGTAACTGGTAGAGATTGAGGGAGATGTTGGCAACACTTGCATAGTCAATGCCATCTGGAAAAACATAAAACACTCCACTCATCGCAAGTTTAAACAGGGTTCTATATTTTACTGTAACATATTATGTATTGTAAACTTGTAAATAGGTTTAAAACAGTGGAATATTTAGATTTTAGTTGGAAGTAGTGTGACCTTTATTTAGTTGGGGGGACAGTAAGGGTGGGAAACTGGTCTGTAGCACGTGTGACTTTCAGAATTTGTCTCACGTCACAGATAAAAATTTGTTTTTTTATGAACTGTAACAGTTATCTTTTCCTAATTTTAAAGTTGCTATAAACAATCTCTATTTTTATGTTAACAATGGATCACGTAGCCTTAACAGGGTTCTCCCTCAGCTCATTATTCCGATTTTCCAGCCCACAAATTATTACTATTTTGGTTCACTCTCGTTGTTCTCATAGAGATGTTTTTGGCCACAGCAGGCAGTTATTTTCAGTGAAAAAGCTCCTAAAACCACACTGTACGCTACCTGCTCAACAACAAACAGCAGACAGATACAGTTAGTGACTAGCTGGTAAACATAGCGGAGCATTTAGCAGCTAAAAATGTTGCTGTTGGATGTAAAAAGGAAGACAGAAAAATGTTTACAGAATCATTCTTGTCAGGCAATAGTGTCACCTTTTTTTTGACGTAAGGAATCTCCTTTTGTGCCATAAAGCTACACAGTGGATTAAAAATACTGTGTAGAGGCTAAAAGAAAATAAGAGTTCTTAGCTATGATCCTATAACAGTACTTAATACTTGTGTTAATACCACTTAATAGTACTTAATACTTATTGATGTGAAAATAGCACATGTGCGATGTGACAACCTATGTGTTAATGAACTCAAAACGTCAAGGGGAACTATGATATGGCAAGTGAAAGAAAGTAGTGATGAGTTGTAAAGTGGTGCATGATCAGAAATATCAAAGAGAGTTGGCCGTCTTCTCATGAGTCAGACAGATCCCACTGAGCTAGCCATATCGGCATGGTTGACATGAGAAGAAAGCCTCGTCAGTGAAGAAAACACCATATGGCAGTATTTCCTCCTCATAAGCTGAAGCAGATACAGCATTTCTAACAGAGGGAGAAGTGTTGATGGCGTCATCATACTGTTTCTGTTTGTCTAATTCACACAAATACACACACACACACACACACATAAACACAATGGTAGGATCCTAAACCTCCCCAAGCAAGATATTTGATTCTGATCTGAAGACGACAGGGAGTGATGAATAAAAACTGCTTGATAATGTGATCATTGAGTCATGAAAAGCGATTCTGAGTGAGTTATCTCTTGCGGAGGACAATGAATGCAGGCACTCATTATGTATGGCCATCCGATGGTGCTTTAGCCTTCAAGCAGAACAGGAGCATACAATAGAACTGCAACTGACAAAAGAGAAGAAGAATAACAATCAAACAAAGAAAAAGGGCTGTATTGAATTTTCCAGACCTCTGCTCCTTTAGCAAGGTAATGTGACTTACTGGAGCACGAAGACTCACTGGTGATGCGGGGTGATGTGATGGCTAAGCTGTCCACAAATTACCACAAGAGCTGCATAAATTGATGTCACTCCCAGCTTTGTAGCGAGTGTTTACAGAAATGAAGTGTCGTTGTTGCCTTCTGAATTTCATGCAGTACATGCATTTGTCACTTTCCGTGAGTCCCTGGTGCATGTGTATGCCATTTGAATCCAGCATTGGAATGGTGGACTCCACCACTGACAATGCAAACTACTGTAAACATAGGGCACATGCATTTAATGGCAATAGCACAATAAATGCCAGCCATAACTTGGGTTTGATATGATGGAAAGTCTGGAATTTCAATCACACATGCCTAGTGTAAGAAGGAGGGCTGCTTTTCCCCCCCATTGCTATATACTAAACCTATTTCTGTGTGTTTTATATTTATATTAAATGCCTGTATTTGTACACATATTTAGCATTTTCAGTTTTCTCACTTTTCTGCATTCAGCTGCTTCCTGTCTTTTTTCTTTTGTGTTTTACAGTTTTTTGTGGATTACTTAAATATTGCTGTCAGCAGTCAGAAAAAAAGGTCAGCGACTGAATTAAAAAGGCTTCCTTGAATTACCAAAAAATTTAATGTGGGAGATTTTTGAAATTCTAGCATTTCTAAAAATGTGTGGACTACATGTCCGTGTCCCTGATTTGACAAGGATTCTGCTGTAACAAAGCAGATCAGACTGCTCTGCTGGTCTTCTGGCTTATTTTGTGGTGCTGAACAGACAGCTCCCATAAACTGCACTTTGCGTCTTTAACTTTGCTGCAATATTCTTTGTTTCTGTCACTTAAATGGTTTTTATTGCAATATAGCTGGTACGTTGACGCGAAGGGCAATAGTCTCTAATCTCTGTGTCTCTCTCTCTGCGCCCAATAAACACCTATATTCCACACATTTTACACCTGATTTTCCCAGATATTAAATCACAAATACATTCCCTCTGTTGCAGCGATCTCAGCCTGCAATGATAAATCAATTTCAATGACCATTTATATAAAATGCCATCTGTCATATTTTCAGTCATTCTTAAAAACTCCAACATTCAATGCTGCTTTACTGTCATTTTCCAGCTATTACATTTGGTGTGACTCATACTGAATATTACATGATAATATTACATATTTTATATATATATATATACTGTCTCTATACATAAGATACACCCCTCTGAAGACACGTTGGTGTATCTCAAAGGGGTTTATACTTAAATTTAATATTTAATATTTAATAGTGAAATAATAACAAATGCTGCATTTTTCACAGTTTTGCCTGTTTTTGTTGGTCTGTGAGCTTGTGTTTTGTCCTGTAAAGTGCACTCAGCATGCATCTTTACTTTGCTGCAATATTCTTAGTTTCTGAAATAGTTTGCTTTATGATAAAGCTGGTACTGAAATGTTGATAAAAACACCCAGTTTCTTTAATCTCTCTCTCTCTCTCAATTAAGTTTAATTTCCTTGATTGGCATGAATATAGCAATGACAATTTTGCCAAATAATCAGGTAATAATGATATTTAAACAACAACAATAATAAACATAAAAAAGTTATAATTAATAAATATAATTAATTAATTAATTAAAATAAATAAAAGGTAGAATACGCTCTCTTTCTCTTCTTCTTCTTCTTCTTCTCAGGTTGCTCAATAAAATAACTATGCCACATACTTTGCACCTGCTTTTCCCAGATGTTAAATCATAAATACATTTCCCCTGCTGCAGCGGTCAATCTGCATTGACCACCATTTGTATACATTTTCCATTTCTCCTCCCATATTTTGCAGAATTGCATTCCATAGGAAGACCCCAAAGTACATTTTACACCAACCCAAACATGCAATTTTCATCTGTGCCACTTTTCTGTCATTTTGCCTGCACAAACGTTTGAGATGGTCTCATATCAAATATAGACCAATTCTTTCTGACTCAAACTGCCACAGATCCTGACCTGAAATACACTTAACTTATAATGGTGTTTAAGATAAAATATATCTGTAAATACATGGACAGTTTTTCTCTCTCTCTCTCACTCACTCACACACACACACACACACACACACCCGCATGCCCTCCATGCAATTCTTTACATTTTCATTTACCACCAGGAGGCCACGCAGCCACTCATTTAATTTATTGGAAACGTTGCCCCCTCTGGTTTATCAGGGGCTCGTGTTTTTAACGCAACAGTGAACACCGTAACCACCCGAGCTATTAATGACCCTCACTCTGGCTTGAAGAAGGAAAAGTGATGGTAAGAGCACTAAGAGTTAACGCCTCTTCTAGCTGGGAAACTGCCAACATTTTCTGTAATTACACCTGCTCTTGGGGTCCTACCCTGGTTTCAGATTCTGGCCCCTGGTGGGCGTAGCCATGGAAGATGTCTGCTCCAGACATCGGGATTATGTAACAAGGCCAAAGGTGTTGCCAAAGTCTAATGGCTAGTGAGAGGCAACAAGATAACAGAAGACAATTAAAAAGTAGTGGCTTTTATTATTTTCTCTATTTCCTGCTATTTAGTTGAGATCTCTTCAGTGAGGTTGCTTGTCAGTCAAATAGTGTCGCCAGTACTGAAGCACTTGTGCTGCAGGTGACGAAATAATTGTTAAATAACTTGGTGATACTGAGAACAAATGGATGCTTATTTATTCAACAATGGTAGATTATTAATGAGAAAATGTCTGGCTGTGGATGAGGCAAATGTTTTATGCTGCAACATTCTCTATCTCTCTCTCTCTCTCTCTCTCTCTCTCTCTCTCACTCTCTCACACACACACACACAAAGAGAGAGAGAGAGAGAGGTCAAATGCAGTCTAACCTCTTGCAGTCTGCGGACATGCTACCAACCCAAACCGATCAATGCTGCAAGAACTTCAGGGAGTTACTTCCTTTAAGGGCTCTAAACAGTGATGTCGCTTATGAAATGACAAGATCGCTTAATATAACTTTCTCCACCTGGCCTCGCCTTGAATCTGTGCAGCGCCATCCTCCCAGTGATGGAGCTCTCTCACTCCTCAGTGCATTTTTTGCCGCCGGGTCCACAGCCAGTAGTCTTTAGCTGAGAGCAGTATCAGTGAGGCCCAGCATGTCGATTCTATTGAACTGGCTTGGCATGTCACAGGCAGTAAAGACCTCTTGATTGACTCCTGCTTGGATAGCATGTCCAACTCCATACATTAGTAATGCTGAGGATTCGATAGATGGATGGCCCGGACGGATTGATGCAGGCAGGCGGCACATTTACCTCAATGCAGGGAACCAGAGATGAACTGAACTTGCAATGCAATTACAACTATGTGCTATCTTGTCATTGTGTGGCTGGTTATACAGTAGATGGTCTATAATAGATAATTATTGTCATGCTATTTTAGTTTTGCAAGATCATGTTATTTTTTCCATTTATAATAAATTATTTTGAGAGGAACATACAACAGAAACAAGAACCAAACACTCATTAAAATCATTTAAAAGCGCTTCAATTGTTAAGTTAGCTGCCATAGTTCAGCAGCTGGGTCACTGCTGTGTGTGCCACTCCGAGGCTTAATTGGCTATTTAAGCATATCACTTTTTCCAATATGTACTGGTGTAAATATGACCAAAGCCAGGCAGTGCACAACTCCCCTGCATGAAGTGATTTGTTCATGTATGTTGCGTCTTTACAAACTGTAATCTAAACCCTTATTTCCCAGCACAGCCCTTTCTGCCCCGTTTCTTCAACGTCTTTCTCTCCCACGTGTCTCTTTCTGCTCACCAACTGTGCGAATAATTAAAAGAGTACCTAAGGTGATAAAACCCTGCACCTGTTTAAAAATGTAGTAAGTATGTTTTAAATAAAACAACATGTAGAAGTTACAAATGAGGGAGATGTATGATTGTTAAATACTCTAGAGGGTCTGCCTGTCTGTCAGCAGGTGGATTCACCTGCTTAATAGTATAACATACTGAGGACTCCAAATTCAACTGTAACTATGTGACAGACAGAACGCAAAGCGCCGTTCAAGCAAATTTGACCACTTGTGTTTATTCGCCCCAAAGAGACAATTTACCACCTGTACTTGTTACTGATGGACTATATGTATATACTGAATTGGTCTATAATGTTTCTTCATACAGTGGCTCTGTAAATGTATTTTCTCATGCCAACTAACTGAACCAAAGACGGACAAGAGAGAAGTAATACAGAGAATCTGCCATAATTTTTTCACACAGCCTCCACTTTTCTCTAACTGCCCACTTTCTAGTGAGAGAAGAGGGAGGAATGACAAAGAAGGATATAATTAGGGGGAGGTTGGGGGCTGAGGTCCATCTCAGGAGAGCTGGTGCTGAGATCTCACTCTTTCCACTTCCCACAATGCACTGCAGGCCGAGGGGGAAAGAGGTAGAAGAGGCAATTAGCAGGTAACACGTTAGCAGGCAGGCAGATCTGTTTTAAGCCAATACAGGCGGCAGCTGCAAGCTCCATGTCAATGGGGACGAGCCTTGTAGTGCATATCATTTTAAATGTGTGTGTGTGTGTGTGTGTTTGGAGGGGATCAGGTGGGACAAATATATTGTACAGTAAATTTCATTCTGCCTGTGTTGTGCAATAATCCATTCCACAGACAACAAATTACCTGCACACACACACACACACACACACCTCAAGGCCATTTTACCAGCGTTTCTATTTCATTTTCATCACACATAATTAAGCTGGAGTGTTCTCTGAACCACCCCTCGCCACTTCCCCCACCCCACTGCCCACCCCTTTCACCCCCCAACCCCCTGTTGTGTTGTCGCTCATTTACAGCAGACACTGAATGCAGACACGAGCAAGAAAAAACAACCTTTATTAACCGAGTGTTTGACCCACTTGGCTTGCGTATGAAAACACCTGGGCGTTAGATTGAAATTTAATTGCTTCACTTAGTTAACCCACTTAAGGACCATGTTGAGATTAGTCTGCTCAATTTGCTGGGATCAGCAGCTTTGTGCATCGGGGATGTTGTAGGCTTTGATTATGGATAATTACTATTAATTAGTGGCTGATACTGTTGGCTTTGAAGCCACAATGAGCAAAATTAGAGCAATGTCATAGAATGAACTTGACTGAATGAAATGATGTAGATTATAGCTGGAGTGATGGAAAGAAAAGGGGCATTTTATCGGACAAACAGGGCATTGAGTTGCGTTGTTTTGTTTGTTGTTACTGGAATCATCCGTAGGAAGGCGCAATATATCGTCTGCACCCATGGTGTCAGTCACAATCCCATTACTGCAGAGGTCATAGACACACTGTTCCAGGTAAGCTAAGTCTCAATGGGCTGCTCCGCTCACATTTCCACCAGGATAAAGCAAAATAATAAATTTGCACCCAACAATATCTTCTGTCCCCCACATTTCAAGGAGAACTTTAAAGTCTTGTCAGACATAAGAATATGTTTGCTGCATTCTCTCAGACAAAATGGAATCAAAACTTCAGTCAAGATATTATTTTCTTTCCCTCTGTTTTTTTGTTTTTGTTTTTTTTGCCAGTCTAGCAATTTAAGCTCATAGCCTCATGGATAATTTTATGAATACATATCAGGACCTTTAGCTCACAGGCGGTGGCTGGCACACTCAATAATGCCTCGAGCAATATCACTTTGAGAGCACCACACATAAACAAAGATGCCTTAGCTCTATGAATATTTATTAATGAGAGATTCTGGGGCAGAGTGAAAAATGACACACTAAAAGGTGGATGGAGAAGAGATATATTAAGAAAATAATACAAAGACTGATGGGAAGTCAGGAGGAGACAACCCACTGAGCTTTCAAAGTGAAGCGTACACAATAGAAAATTAAGACACAGCGCTGTACATATGGGGAACCCTGGAGGAAATTTGCATTTAAAATCCTGCTAAATACACGTTTACTTGACTCCTTCTCTGAAGCTATTGTTGCTGGTTGCAGCCGTGAGGGAGCCTCCCCTGTTATCCACGTTCAGGTGCCACGGCTGATTGGCAGCGCAACAGCACTGGTGGGTATGAGACCCTAAGGGCCTCACTGGCGGTCTCCATCATTATGCCGACGGCGCTATCATTTCTGGACGCTGATTAAAATGTTGGCGAGGTTAAAAGAAGCTGAAGGTTAAACCACAAAGGGCTCCATGTGAAGTTGTTTTTCTCCACATGCCCTACCCACTTCTCTGACACACACACATATATATACACTAACAAGGCAGACTTTTATAATACTGAAGCAAAGACAGCACATTGAAGAGGACATGCTTCTGATCTTGGCTTGATTTTAGCTGCTCATAAATGTTCAAACTTAAACCACTTTTTCAATCAGCCCAACTATGTTTCAGTGTTGACTATGATAGTTGCTGTTACAAAAGAATATCACAGTCAAGACTCCTTGAGAGGCTCCATTACGTTTAACATGTAAGGCTCAGTACCTAGTTTAATCAATGGAAAGCTGTGAGAGAAATGTAAGGGTGTGGCCAAACAAACATCACTAATTAAAGAGTGTGAGTGCAACCACACAAATGTGGGCAATTATAACAATCTGGCCTTTTTGTTCCCCTTTACTAACTGTAATTGTATTATTATGGGATTCAGGAAAGATTTTTGAGTGGATTGCATTTTCAAATCCCTTATCAGATACATTTATCCATTAACTTTCCACATTTGTAAAAATGTTAGATATGATATGTTATCATCAGCTTCTGTTGGCTTAGAGGGCAGAAACACTACAGTGTCATCCTAATTACTATTCACATCCTGTATAGCTACAACCTGAAAATGAGACGAGCAGCATACAGTATGAGATGCTGATTAAAAATGTATCTGACACAATGAAAGAACAGGTGTAGTCCACACACCATATGTTTCATGAGCTGCTTACTGCAAATACATGTCCCATATCAGATCTGACATGTAAAATGATCTGACATGCATGAAATGTTTGACTGGGAGATTTTGGCCATTGATATTGAACTGTCGGTTGCTAAATCATAGAGTTATGTTAAAGAGTGGTGTATCTTATCTTATTCACATAATTCTTGTTAATTAGCTACACCTGTTATAACCTGTTGCTGGTAATAAATGTAATTTAAACGGGGTTGGGCAAATTACTCGACAGCTGTAATCAATGAATCAATATATATTAGGAATTGATAAAGTGATTACATTACTTAATTAATTAACAGCAAAAAATATTTCTTGCATAACTCATCACATTAATTCAGTCACATATTCTGTATTTAAAACATGAAGAAATAGAACATGAGATATTGTCGTTGAATAAGCAGCAAGCGTATGTTTTGGAGGTATTTACTGACTATCAGCAGCTAGCTTAAAGTTAATCCATATAACTGTACACAGCTGCACTTGATTCCTGAATATGGCTTACCAGTGGTTAATGTCAGTAAGGCACAAGATGTAAATACAACAACTTTGGAGTTGCCAGGAGGAAGTGTTTTGTTACCAGGAGTCACATTTCTCTTCTTCTGAAGGCTAACCACCTTCCCTTAACCCCCATCCACTGCACCGAGCTAACATGTTCTGCACCACTTTCTCCACTGAACACAGACAAAACTGATCAACCTCCCTGGTAAGACAGCAAACCAGCTGACCCCCAAAATGTTGAAGTAACACTGAATTTCAAATGGTACCCTTATACTGCTTGTTACTGAAACAAGTAATCACACCACTGTAACTACTTACTAAGTATTGTTTTTAACTGCACAAAGTAGGGCTGTCAGTGCTAGCTAAAAGCCTAAATGTTTTGTGTATTGGTTGGGGTTTGTGGTGGTCTTTGAAATGTGCGTGGAGAGACAAAAGTATTTATATCAGATTCAGCCTCTGTTTATTTTTTATTTTTTTGTGCAAATCCAGGTATTTTATCCAGGATTTAAAATGTAACCAGCTATCGGACTCCAAACCAGATCAGCCTTTGAATTTGGGGAAAATTGCAGATACGTTGAGTATCAGGGTCAAGAAGTGATGAGTGCTTTCCCACCAAATTATTATATTTATTCGAGGATCAAGCTAAGCTGTGGTGAAGCAGAATGGGCAGGATGAGAGGCCAGCTGTCACTGGAGTTTCTCACTAAGACGTTAACGAATACTGCAGGGCTATCGGTGTCATCTCCCTCCTCAACACCTTTCCCTCCATCTCTGTCTCTGCGAATAGACAGATGCCTTTCACCTGGGTTCTTGGAGAAAATAATGGAGAAAAAATATGAAAGGGCACTTTCGAACAAGGGAGTCTTGAGTAGTGCCATTTTGTTTGCCTCTCAGCACTTTCTCCTAAATTAACAAATAGCCACAGTTCCATTCATCTACGATCAGTGATGCCAGTTGGAAGCCAGATTTCCAGTTTTTATTTAAAGTTGCAGCCAGTGCTGGCACTGGCAATGGATCCTGACTCGTGGTATGCTTTGGAAACAATAAGGTTATCTTTGAGAATCAAGCATCCTCGTGCTGATGTTTTGGGAATGCATTGTATCACATTTCAGCGTTAGATGTCAAGCAGTGAGTGATTCCAGCTCTGCTCTTGTTCTATAGTCTGTAGTAGTAGGACACCAGTACAACAGGAAATAGACAAAATATAGGAAACACTGTGTGAAAAGGAACAGAACTTTGCCCTTGTAATTAAATTACGTCAGACACCTAGTGTACAAACAAAATCTAAAAATGTTGAATCTTTTAGAAAAATAATATTTTATCCTCCTTTTTATGGGCTGAGAAAATTCAGAATTCTGCTATTTCTAATGTTAAATAAACTATTAAAAAACTCAAGAAATGCATTGTCATGTTGTTCTCTACTGCAAAGTTCTTCAAAAGAGAACTAGCAATTCAAAGTTCTCTGTATTCCTTGGAGTGCTTTATGCTGTGTGAGGATCATAAATTAATTTAACAGGTAGAAATCCCCTCAATGCTCATCTAGCTGAAAAGCAGAAAATGAATTTGCTGAGTTTATTGTAAAATGAAGGTTCTGGTGAGCAGGATGTGAGCGAGGATTTAGTGCACCTTAAGGGAGTCCCTCTTTCCAGACCGAGAATAGGCTTCTGAGATCTCATCTCATATTAATTTGTCATAGCGAGCATAGCTGTGCTGTTGATCCACACCGCCCTCTGGCTAACTCTGAGCTATTCATTGCCTTGCAGAGCTACAAGCCTCCCCTCTCACCTCTTTGTCCCTCTCTTCCTCCTGGTCTTGCCTCACCTATCCACTGTGACCTACAATTATGCATAATGATGAAATAACGATGCCATATTTGTTTGTGCAGTTGCCTGCCTCCTTTGAATTAGCTCCTCTTGAAGTTGAAGGAGCAACTGTTTTAGCTGTTCTGACTGTGTTCCAATGCTAACGCTAGTCAAGGACGTGTTGCCCTTCAGCCACATTGTCCAACTAAATAAAAGCTATCTTGTGTTGACATGGTTGTCCTCTTTGAACTCCCACTTCCACCTCCCTCCTGACCACCCTTCTCCCTCTTTGACAGGTGCAAGTGCAACCTTCACGCCAACAGCTGTGTGTATGACAAAGAGAAGCTGAGCTGTGAGTGTGAACACAACACCACTGGGCCTGACTGTGGCCGCTGTAAGAGGAATTACCAGGGGCGAGTGTGGAGTGCTGGCTCCTACCTGCCCATCCCCAAGGGCACAGCTAATATCTGTGAGTACACACACACACACCACACATATGTTGAATATACTAATAATAAAGTAATACAGGGCTGTACAAACTAATGAACAAGGCATCTACAGAGACAAATGATAGAAGAAAAGATGAATCCCAATTAGCGGTATCCCCTGAGACCTGACCATTACCACGTTAATAGTGAGATATTGAGTTTCAAAGCAATGTGAAGCAATTAGTGATGTTTCAAAGAGATAAAAGGCAGAGAAGCAAAGGCAGTGAGGAGACTAACTTTAGTATTTGTCCTGTCCTGTGGAAACAGATGTGTCTGTACCAACGGCCAGGATATCATTTAGCTGAAAATGATTCTGAAGCATCTCAGGACCCTCTAATGTGATGTATCCCAAGGCTGTGAAATAGGCAAAATCTTCTCAAGAGTAGCTGGAATCAACAAATAAATCAAACAAATCTGCAAAATCATGACAAATAATGCTAGATATGGGTGAACTGTATAAGCAAAGAGAACAGTGTCGGCAGGTCATAAGTCAGAATCACACGCTTAAAAGCACAGCCAATGAATACATCAAAACTACACACAGAATTACCAGGACTCTAAGCATAGTTTATTATTTGAATACCAGGACTGACAGTGCACGCAGCACATACAGTAGGTGCAGTGGGCTATTCAAGAGTTACCGCAGCAGATGCACTGTGTCTGACTTCACTCTTCGTTACCGTCTTCCTATCCTTTACAAAACACCCACGACATCAAGTCAGTGCTTTGACTGAAAAGACCGTGCACGCTCTCTCGTCTTTATGTGAACAAACTGAGTGTGCGAGGCCAGGGTTTCAATTCACTTTACCTTTCAGTTCCACTGTTTTTTTAACCTGTATTCTATCGAGGAAGTGACTTGTAGACCTTCTGAAAGAAGCGCTGCTTTGATGAAACTTTCGGCTCAACTGTAGTAACTGAGAACAGTGTTTAGAAAGTATTATCAAATTAAGCAATGATTCTATATGATTCTACATGATTTGTTAGGGATCCCCTCCCCTTTTTTACAAACTCTCTTGACTCAATCGTATATATATATAGTTTTTTTAATACAGAATATTAGGTGAAAAATCTGTAAAGTGGCTATGTCATTTCATGCATTTCTTTCACTTCCGTAAAAAAACTGAAATGACTTACCTGGCAGAAGGCTTCTCCACCTGTTTTTGTTATTCACTCATCACCTCAAGGCCTTTTCATGAAAGAATGGGATGTACAAATGGGATGTTATAAATAACACTGAAACAGGTTCCTAATTGTCATCATTGGGAACATTCTGGTCTATAATCAACCTAAACCTCCACTACATCCATGCTTTAGTGGCCAGTTGTCACAGTTCCATGTATGATCCATTTATTCCAATAAGCAGCGAACTGTATGATCTTGCGTCATATTATTTTGAAAAGCCTGTTGATGTAGAGACACAAGCTTTGCTTTACACTAACACTAAATCTACTTGACTTAATAAATAATGTTTTCCAGCTGCAGCTGCAATGTTAATGTAGGATAGAACCAATTGTTTACTCCAGCTTGAGCTGAGTAAAGTGGGCCAACAATTTTGGCTAATGTTTTGTGGTGACGTCACATCATATGACAATTTATCATTGTCGTCTTCTAGAGCTTAGGTGGTAGTGGGAACACTTGTTGATGGGGGCCTGAACAGATGAACAGATAAACCTCGAATGAACAGATTTGTTTGTAAGTGGCAGTGCGAGTGATTCAAAACTTCTAATAAAATAATTATTTATAAAACAATAATAAAACACTCTGCATAGTGACAATCATTAGATGGGTAGATTTTAAAAGATATACTCCCAAATATTGCCTGTAAGGATTTAATGGCAAAAATCAGTATGAATAGATAAATAGAGCCCTTCAAAATAAATACAACAAGGCCTCACAGAATTCAGAGTCCAATCAATACATATGTTAAGCTACAATAATCAATAATCAAACTTGACATCCATTCTATCAGTAATGCATATATTATATGAAGCAAGTCCCTATCAATAGATCCTATCAGCCCTGAGGTAATTGCGGTCATAAGATGATAAGTTATTAAGATAATAAATGTACATGTTCATATGTATCCAGAACCGTCTGGATCTGGAGAGCGACTTCACATGTATTAATATATTCTAATTGTACTGGGTCCACTGATATGACTGCAGACTGCTAAATATGTTCTGTTCAGTGTGAAGTTCTTTTTACTCTTGTATAACATTTTTGTGAATGAAACTTCTGTGTCAGTGCGGGGGCACTCTTTTGATCAAATCTCCTGAATGTGCACTTGCTCCTGAACAGGTAGCTCTCATCAAGTTGAAAGGAACAATGTATGACAACTTTGTGCTTTTAAGAGAGTTTGCTGAATGTGACTCATTGCACCACTGATCATAAGCGATGATCATGAGGGAAAAAAATAAGATTTAGGATAAGAATACAAAAACGTTCTTGCATGAGGCCCATTGTGTGTGATATTGGGCTATAAATTTGCCCTGACTAAAAGGTGGAATGCAACAAAATTTGGGAGAACTCATGCTGTTTATCATTTATTTGGATCTCCAACAGACAAAAGCAACGGCTGCTCTTCCTGGGGTATGAACAAAACAAGGACATAGTGTTACATAGTACTCCCACATGCGGTAGTTCAGTGGCACTGAAGTAAGAAGCTGAGCTACGATCCAGGTCAAACGCCTCATGAATAGACGTTTGCAATGACTGCTAATGGCCACTAGGGGGCAGCTGTCAGAGAATAAATGAATGAATTAATAAATGGAAGATGGACCTGTACATAGATATAGCATTGATTTAACATCAAAAATAGTCTACATCATCCAATCCCTGTTATCCTGTCCATACAGTGTCATATAAATACAGGATCCATAGCGGCCAATTTGCCTGCCAAACGTCTGCTAAAACAGCGATGAGAACTGGCACAATAAGTTTGAGTGTGTTGGCATTAATTTTGAAAGCCCGCCCTGCACCCTTATTGCATCCACTGTGATTTCTGCCTTTCCTGGCGGTGCTCGAGGACTCTCGGCCACCGGCTGATGACTTATTCTCCCTCCCAGAGGATCTGTGTTATGAGACTTAGGGAGGGTTAGTGAAATAGACATTCCCAGAGCCCAGATTGGCAGCACATTATTAAAAAATGTGACACACACACACACACACACACTGGTGCTCATCCAGACCTCCACACTCACTCTTGAAAGTGTTCACAGACACATTCATATCTACTACACAAGGACACACACACACTCCCTTTGCCCTGCAAGTGATGAAAAACTGTCTTAGTATAAAGTGCATTATTATACTTTGTCTTGGAGGGGGAAAAATCCATAATGTAATAACGCTGTGAAAAATCTATAAGAATGCAAGGCTATCCCTCCAGAATAGAAAAAAATGCTGACAGAAAAATGCACCTTGTGCTGTTTTGTAATTTTCAAGCCCATTCAACCCCACTTCCAAAAGTCTCCTTCTCCTTGCCTCTCAATGTTTTCCCCCAAACCCAGTGAGCATATGGCAGCTCTTTAGAGACAAATTTGTCAAAGATGAAAATTTAATTAAGATTTAATTTCTTTTTACTATGCCCATCAAGTCGTCTGATGCGATAAGGGGATCGATGAATCATCATCTGAAGGGGGTGTAGAGTGTGTGTGTGCGTTTGTATGTGTGTGTGATATTTTGTCTTACAATGGCACGAAGAAGAAGAACAGGATTTAAAAAGTGATGATGAAAGAAAAGGATGGCGGAGATAGAAGGAGGGGAAGTGGGCATCACTCTCTGTCACAGCTAACTCAGCCTTCTGGGGTGGCTCTGTCTCTCTCGCTTTCCCCCTCTCCATCTATGTCTGACCCCCCAGCCCCCCACCCCTCCCTCAGCCTCACTCATTCTCGCTTCCTCCCACTGTGGAGACAGAAGGAGAGGGATCAGTTTGAGAATCAACCATGGCAGTTCATTTCACTGTAGGGCTGAGGATACTGAGGGAGATAGAAGCCGGCGGTGGATTGGGGCAGTAATGGGTGGCCTCTGAAAAGTTGATTTCAAATTGTACAAATTTATCCTGAATGTTATATTAAAGGAAAAATCTTTAAATACACTTTAAATGGATAACTGGATTTATTTATTTTCCCACTGTATGTGTCTGCATGCAGTGTGTAGTAGTCTATGTTAAAAGAAGATATTAGCTTAGCTTAAGTGCTCATGGGATCAGCAGCAACTCTGCTTAAAGTTAAGGTTTCAAGTATTTTCCAGCCACCATCTCAAACTAGTACAGAATGTGTACTGTACACACATTACTGGTACATACTTTACCTTAGCTAAGATGCTACAATACTCTAAATGTACAAGTGGCCTAATGTTGGTCCTATCCACACAAAAACCTGATTAGTTCTTCTTGAAATGTATTGAAATCTGTCACATTGTTAGATATCCTGCCTATTAAAAGACAAAACACTTAAAAAAAGAAAACCCCTGGAAGAGGTAACAGATTGTAAAACTGCTTTTGGAGTACTTTGACATTTGGGATATGCTTATTGATTTTTTTAACCTAAAATAAATATACTTACCACTTATAGATCACTTAATAAGACTTTATTTCTCGTATGTGTATTTGTTGTTATTTGAAGAGGGACTACATGTTGGGCTATTTCTTGCCCAGTTCCACTGACTTCCTGAAGTCACTGCTCCAGTCTTTATGCTAGGCTAAGCTAACTGTCTCCTGGCTATAGGCTAATATTTAGCAAATAGACATGAGAGTGGTATCAATCTTCACATCTGACTCCTAGAAAGAAAGCGATTAAACATATTTTCCAAAATGTTAGAAATTCTTTCAAGAGACAGAGGGGTTACATCTGAAATCATCTACAGGCTAATCCAGAAACGAGAAGCTTCATAATGTAAAACTGCTTGGCCAGTTTTACAATCTACAATCTAGTTTCTGATTTCTATTTTGTAGGATATTATTTTGCAAAGACTAATGAAAACCTTTTCAAACCCTATGCGGATGCCCAACTTTATTATAATTCATCCAATTCAAGATTCTGACTTCATCCAGGGTAACGTTTTTTTTATATATGCGCAAATGAAAAAAATCACCCTTCACCAGTGAAAGATAAGCTGAGATTGTGGAAAAGGAAAGAGATAAGCTGTCGAAGGTCGTAAAGGTTGTGAACCTGTGACTGTCTCCACATGGTGACATAAGCAGTGAAGTTATATAATAGAAGGGCAACCTTGCTTCATTGTGACAGCCTTCTAAGTGTTCAAGTGCTGCGTCAACAATAATAAAAAATCTTTCCAACCTGCAGTTATAACCTTTCAATGATAGTCATGCAGTTGTACATCGGGTTCAAAACCTTTATTTTGTTGACGGCCTAGCAGACAGAGATGTTTTGTTGTGTGATGTTTTTACTGATTCACAGATAGAATTAAAACACTTGAAAAGGTAATTTAATCAAAACATGTCTTTCAATTTGAACAAATGATATAGTAATGAAAAGGGGCCTTCGTTTCTTCAATTTTGCAAATCATTCTATTCAGTAAAATTTAGTTTTGTCCCAATTTTAAGCCGTTTTAGATCTTTTGTCTTATTCATTTTTGTGTTTAAAGCTTGATAAAATGAATAGATTTCCTTGTCAAGACAGGATTAAGAGACACTTGCTTGGATTTAACTGAAGCAACCCTTAGAGTTTATGGATCTCCTTTGATGGAAGCAGCAACAGGCGTGGACATCCAGTTGATTTCAATGTAATGATTCATCTCCTGTCTGGATAGAAGATCCACATTAGCGCCTCTACCATCTGACTGAAAATCCTGCATTTCTTGGAGCACTGCAATAATGTCAAATATTTGTTATGTGACTTAGAAATTGCCTCATCTGCTGTTTTTCTCTAATTAGTGTACTACCAAATGCTACAGCCTTACTATCCGTCCAACAGGGAGGTGCAGATCATGGAAATGTAACCAAACACACAAATACACACACACACATACAGCCTCACACTTATTTGCTCATATATATATATATATATAAACATATTTAGATTTGTCTGATTACTCGTCCCTTTTGTGTATTGGAAGTCACTATACATATTTCAATGGCAAGATCAAACCCAGAGGAACTAATAATGCCACTGTAGAATAAATATCATTCTGTGACTGAACACATCCATTATTGCATATGGGTCTCTGAGAGGTGTTCTTTATACCATGTCAGTGAAAGAGATTCAGAATTGACTGGGATTTGGTATGGATGTAGCAAACTGCCTTCATAAATGTCTTCTTTAAATATATATTATAGGCATTCACGTGGTTGGATGAGCTCTGGGTAACACATTACTAACTAAAGCATTACTGTAATCATACTAATAAAGCACTAATTTAACAAAATAAATGCTTGGTGCTTTACCTTACTATTGCTTTATAAAACAGAAGGTATTTAATTTGAGTTATATTTATCTTTAAATCTGAACACAGGGAGCCTTGCTGACAGACTGCTCTGTCTTTTTTTTATCGGACCCACAACTCTACTGTCTATTCAATTAATGTGTTCATGCATCTACACACGTAAACATGCTTGCTGGGCACACATAGCTTCACTTCCACCTTCTCCCTCTCTCTCACACACATCACCCACGCGTTTATGCTTTTATTCCTTATTACACAGCTATTTGAATTTCCGTTTTAGCCCAGTTCTTTCTTTTGTCTTTCTGTAAAACTCATCGCCTGTTGTTTTGCATGTCATTCTCTTGCTCCTCCTGCCCTTTTTCCTCCACCACCTTTTTCTTCCCCTTCTGCCTCCGCCTGTTCTCACTCCATCTCTTGGTTTTGTTTCATGCTCGTATTCTCTCTCTCTCTCTCTCCCCCACAACACCCGCAACCACCCCAGAGACCGAGCTTGTTTACTCTGTCTTTTCCACATCTCGGCTCTGTGCAGCTGTGACGGTAATCTTTCTTTCAAATATTTGTTTCTTCCAGCTCCAGAATTTCTTTTTTTTTACTCCAACCCCCATTGCTGCCACCACCGACGTACACCTCATTCCTTCCCTTAAATCTTAAACTGTGCTTCTTCCAACTTGGCTCCTGGGCACTTTAAGACTTGCCACCTTCAATTCAGATCTACACAATGAGAGTGAGCGAGCGAGTGAGCAAGTTGGGCACTTTGGCGAGGCAACTCGTAATTTTGCTCCTGAGGAATTCAATCAAGTTGCATGACGCTTGCTTGTGTTTTGGCAGCCTTTCCGCTACTAACCAGTTAGCAATGCCTGTCACCATCACTGGTTTCTATATAGCCAAAGAGCTCCAGATAATGATGGATTGCTATAAAATGATGGCAGCCAGGGAAAGTAATTACCAACTTTGCCTGCGGTGGAAATTCAGCAGCTAAGCCCCTTTCCAGAGCTGTCCAGGTAGCGCCAAGGCAAACAGGTGAGACACATCGAAGGTCAAAGCGGAATGGATACTGACAGAAACAATGTAATGACGCCCACAGCCACACACACATAAACAAACACACACAGGCTTACCTCCATTCCAACAACTGAATGTGCTCTTGACAGTAGAATCTAGGAGCCATATGGCTAATATATCCTCTTTTTGACAGATTAGCTTGTTCAATGAGGAAATAGGATGTATGCCAAATATTTAAAGCCCATAGATCCATGAGAGAACATTTTATTGTTGGTTTCTGATAATCCATTAGGAATGTTTCAGTGATGGTATTGGGTGGGTGACAACACTGGAACTGAACCAGTGAAGGATGAACATCAAGCAGTGGGACATGTTCTGCTCTGTGAAGTGACATTTCTTGTATATTATTTGATGCCTCACATGACTCAGGCTCTCTACTGTATTTTAATGCCCACATCTGTGTGTGTGTATGTGTCTGTGTGTTGTGTCGCATGTGCTGGGCCCACATGTGCACAGATCATGTTCAGTGAATCACACACCCCTCAGAGATCATGTTCACCACCCGGCAGCTCGCCACCATGATCCCTGCACAACTCATAAAAATCAATGGAGCACACCGTCAACATAAGCAGCTCCTAATGCTCTTCCTGTGCGATAGGACAAAATTAGATTGCAACCCTGCCCTGTAATGGTGGGGGCCAGGCAGGTGAAGGGGATTGGAAATGACGGTGATTGTATATTAATCGAATGACCCGACATGGGATCCTGGACATCTGCTCTAACCCCACAGGTTGTTCATAAAGCGGCGAATAATTGCTCTGACAGGCCATTGGTGTTCCAGCTCATGACCTGGAAGAAAAGGTTATCTGGTCCTTAACTACAATAATTGACAGTGCAATTTGTCAAATGAGTAGTCATTTTGACTACTCAAACACTTAATTTGTAATAACATGATGCATGTTAAAAGCACAATATATTAACATCAGAACTGCACAGGAAAGTGTAATGCATCATAAATAGAGGGAGTAGATTAACACCTCATGAGCAAAATCATTTTTATGCAACAACTTCTTTATGTTTTGCACGCCCTTCCAGTGTTCAGTATTGCTGATGTGTCTTTGACATTTAGCTGACGCCCAACAGCTCTTATGTGCAGTTGGTACAGTGCAGCACTTTGGGAAGATTTTCTCTGTATAAACACTGTTAAGAAGAATATTGTCTGTGCTCAAAGTTTAGTGATGCACACTAATGGAAGTATCCAGCACAATAACGAGCAAGTTTTTCTCTTTCTGTCTGGTTTTATATTTATATCCCTCTCCATTTAATGCAGTGGGTCTCCTGCAAATCTTCCAGACTAGATGTGTATAGTGCCTGTGTATTATTGCTCTGTCAGCTACTTAACCAGGCCCTTTTTAGCACTGCGTTTGTTTTTTTACAGTTCAGTTCCTTGCAGTCTCACATTTTCTGACTTTGTGATTAACTGTAGGAACCTTGTTTGGCTCAGCACTGTATGCATAAATAGAGTTTGCAGTAGCCTACATGTGTTATTAGATGATGCGATAGAATAAAGCAGACTCATTGGTTGCACATTTTACATTAGAAACGGCATATTACATAATTCAGTGCTAAGCTCTGCTCCTCTTAGTTATTGTTGCTACGCCTGTTGATTTCTGTTCCAGCACAGCATATTATACAATTTAGAATAATGATGGGGAAGATTTACCACTCACCACTAATTAGCTAGCTGGCGGCCATAGATTTTGCTGTCAGACATGAAAACTATCCCTGGCAAATTGTATCAGCTGAGGCTGATGTTAGCCCAATGAGATGGCTGAAAATACTGTCTTCCGCTGACTTTTATATGAGAACCCTGTAAAAGGGGTCATAAATATAAACCTGATGGCTACAAACATGACATCATGCTAAAGCTGCATGTCCCAGGCAAAAAGTCAGCATCCTCAACAAGCAATGCTCCATGTGTGTAAGACATGTAAATATAGATAGATAGATAGATAGATAGATAGATAGATAGATAGATAGATAGATAGATAGATAGATAGATAGATAGAT
>JAVQJL010086891.1:0-20200 GCA_036024295.1 Nannoperca obscura
AAAACTGAAACAAAGGGGAGAGCGGGCCTTTTCTGTTGCAGCACCGAAACTGTGGAATAAATTGCCTCTTCAAGTGAGACTGGCCCCATCATTAGTAGCATTTAAATCACGTTTAAAAACACACGTTTGTTTTGTTTTTGTTTAATTGTTTTTCTTTTGTGTGTACAGCACTTTGGTCAACGGCAGTTGTTTTTAAACGTGCTCTATAAATAAATGTGATTTGATTTGATTTGATTTGTAGCTATTATCACTGTTATGCTTAAAGATATGTCTGGGGCTGTGATTGTGACTGGCAGGCTATTCTTTACAATGCATAAGATAGTAACATTGGCCCAGACAGTCTTGTAGAGCCAGACACTCCTGCCAACAGGACAATACAGCAGTATTTTAAGGGAGTGCAAAATGCATTGTGTATGCAGTAGTTCAGAAAAAGCTCCCACCATGAACTTTTAGTGGCTTCAAAGGAAAGCAGGCTATAAAAGAACAATACAAATAAATAATTTTGTGACATGGTAACTCTGATTGTCCTTAAATATCATAATCTAATTGGCATTTTCTGAGGATGAGCAATCTCCATTTTGAACATGCCAAAACCTCTAGCGCTACACTTGGGAAAAAATGTCAACTTTGCACATGAGAAATCTCCTATTCTAATATATAGACTATGATTATAGGGTGTAATGGACATCGCAGCCTATGGGGCTACTAGTGTAGATTTTGAATTGATACCTGACAAATTTTATCTTTGTTAGCAGTAAACAATCAATCAACACAACTGCTTTCTTTTCTGAAGAAAGGGGTGTTTATGGTCACTTTCCAAGCCTGCAGTGAGTGAGTGTTTGATGCTTTTGTTGGATGGTGTACCACTTTTGTTTATACACTAGTTCGTGCTCTTTACAGAATCACTGGACTGTATGAAATAACTCTCTGGTTTCTCTATTGTGTGAGTGGTAATAACATGGACTATCTGTGCTTTTGTACAAGTTTAACACGGAGGCAATGTTATTATGGAGAGCTTCAGTTTCTTTTTTTAATCTGCTTTCATTTTACATTAGTACGAATAGGAGTGAATGGCTAATTGTGAACATCGTTGGTATTGATGGTGCACTATTTTCCAGTACATTTGTATTCTGATTAGTCTGGCACAAGTATTCCTCCAAATCTTGTGTTGTGTTTTGTTTATGGGTGTATGTGTGTTTGTGCATGTGTCACAGTCTGCTCTTGTAATCAGCTTCTTTTATCAGAGAGCTGTGCAGTTCATAGGGGTTTTGTATTATTGTGGGAGCAGGTGGTTTGTCATTTCAGCAGATTGATATTTGATTTTTTTGTTTGTTGCATGGTGGCGCAATAAAAGCAGAAGGAGGCAAAATAACAGGGTGCTCCTGTGGGGCATCAGGCAGCCCCCCCGAGGCAGATAGAAAAAGCCTTTTAAACTTCTGTCCAGGAGGCACAATGGCTGTGCAATTGTTGGTAGCCGACGGAGGGGCTGCAGAATGGATAAGAAGGGGAGGAGAATGGAGTAGGAGAGAGAATTACAGAGCAGGAAAGGTTTGTTGGAAGTGATGCTAGCATGCTTTCTGCTGCTTGAGTCAGAAAAACACACAAAATGTTGCTCGGTGGTGCTGCTGTGTGAAAGCCTCGCGCCTGCTGATGAACACCCCCCCCAGTCTATCTTTAATGAGTATTTTTTGAATTTTTCATTGGGCTTCTCCTCTGTCTGATGCATGTGTCTGGTGAATCCCTGGAGGATAGAGCCCTTTAGAAAACTGACTGCAGTACTGCCCTACATCAACCATGGAACTGCACTAATATGAAAAATTGACCACTTTCACACTGGCTAACTTAAAGCCGACTTGTTCATTAATTGTTTGCTTTAAAATATCAGGGGCAACTTGTCTGCACAGTCTGCAAGCTCCCTCTACTCTGGCCCTCTCTCATCATACCAGCAGCAGTGTAAAAAATATGCTTTACAACATCCAAAAATATGACATTTGCTTGCATATACATAACAATTTAGCTGTCTGCAAGATTGGAAAGGAATAAATAATGCCTGCCTTCTGCTTCTGGGGCATTAAGTGGTGTTTATGCAGCGAGATTGCCGCTCAACGTAAATATTTATTTGTAGTCATGCTTCCCGTGATTGATTTTCTGGCAACTCCTTTCTCTGGAAAAACAGCAGAGGGCTTGTGCAGCATTGTTAAACACAATCCTCCTGAATAGCTTCTAACTACAACCACAGACCCATACAAATCCACGATGACACAGGAGTCTATTTAATTTTTTTGTACATGCTGCCTCCATTGTCCTCAAAATACAGCAAAGCTAGCATGAAATTGCAGATGCATTACTCTGGCTAAATTACAGCTTGCGGGGCTCAACTGGCGCTTCCCAAAATAGATGAGAGACAAGAGGTCAGTTACAGTTTTGTCATCCACTGATAGGAGCTGCTCATTCCAAGTCTGTTCCACCTACTTATGTCACCAGAGACAATTCCCGCATGTGTGATGGGCACAAGAGCTGTCGCATTGATTAATGGGCCAATAACATTTACAGCCACCATCCAGTTTATTCTCCCTCAAATGTGTCCCCTGAACTCTCCAGTTTCACCCGCAGATATTTTACTTTTGTGTCTTGGCTGGTACTGAAAGAGGGTGATATGAGGAAAACAGTACAGGGAATTCACTTCCCAGGCTCTCCATCTCTTTCATTTTTTACCTGCACTGCACAGAGAGTTGATATGGGGTCGTACAAAGGATCACATGGCACTATGACCTTGTGTGGGGGTTTGAAAGTCCTAACATGAAGTAAGGAATGGGTTCCACTCTCAAATCATTTGAAGAGCTTTAGGGTGCTACCAGCCAGGAGCTAAAGTGCACTGAAGTCCCAAATAAGTAGAGCAAACACACACGTTTTGTATTTGCATTTGTCAGAGCAAATACGGTCACCACTCGTATCTGTTCATTAAATAAAAGCTAAAGCCAGCAGTAGGTTAGCTTAGCTTAGCTTAAAGAGACTAAGGCTCCATCCATCGGAAACTAAATCTGCCATGTACCATGCACACTAATTAACATTAACATTTTAGTGCATGCAAAAGATGAAGTGTAAAAACCACAACACCTGTTGCCGTAGCCTCACATTTAACAGACAGAATTGGGAGTGGTATCAGTCTTCTGTCAAACATTGAATGGCAACAGTTCACTTGAACATGCAGATGTTTCAGTCTCTGCCTCAGCATGTGTTTACTGGGTGTCAGTATCATTTTGGCCCATCAAAACCTTCCTTAGAAGGACATGGCAGTCCTCGATTTCATACTTTACTTGCCATTGCAATATACTAATTATCTTACTTTCTTAGCTAGTCATTGTTACTGAATAACAATAGACTCTACTCCTCCCATGATGCTTTAGATGTGCGAATGCGTCAGCCTGCTCACAATGTTCTCTGTGTGTGTATGTGTAGGAGGGGAATGACTTGTGAGCCATGGTGCACATGTACATGTGTGTGTTTGACTTACATGTTTGATGTGTGTTTGTGCCCATGTGTCTACAGGGCTGTCAGGTTGAAAGCAGGGCAGTGACAGGTCCTGCCTGGAAGATTGACAGGCCTACTGGGACAAGGGATGGATATGACTCCACTAATTGAAGTGTAAGAGCACTGAAGCTTTCAAAGGAGCCAGACTGAGGACCATTTTCACTTAAGACATTTTGAGGCGCCTGTATGTGTTAGGGTCATGTATATTTTGTGTGTTTGTAGCCTCCATTCACATTTTTATATTTACTATTTACTTTACTCAACATACTGTCAGGGTTGAGGACAAAGCATGGATGTGGTTCTTGTTTGCCATAATGAAAGAATGACTTGATTGAGATTTTATTTTGTTGCCCTGAATTGTTTTTGACCAGCTGTGCCGAGGCCCCATGCCTCACCATTGACAGCTCTGGCTTTAGTCAATGTTATGTTACATTTGCTATTTATCAGCAGCGCCAAATGCTGACTTTATTAGGCCCATATATCAATCTGAGATCTCAGTGAAGAACTTGCTTTTAAACAGCTGTTGCTGTGATATCCACACTGTAGTTTCTGTAATGTTTACCACCGGGTCATTATGCAAGTTTGCACGCACACTTATACTCATGCACACATTCAAACATCAACGTCTTCTTTCATGACAGGTTGATGAATCTTTTATATGTTTATCCATTTTAACTCCATGGCTGGTTTATTATTAAAGTGCTGTTGTGCGGCTTACATTAACCCTCTCAGACAGGGCAGAGACAGGCTAGGACAGGGCAGGCACTCTCTCTCTTGTATCTTGCTGTCCATCATCTATCATCATCTGTTCATCTGCCTCTGTCAGTTGACTAGCCTTGTCTCTATCCATCTCCGTCCTGCCTCTCATCCTCCATCGCAGCTGCCGACTTGCTCCTTGCTGAACCTCTGCAACGTCCTTCTCTCAGCCACCGCCACCGTCAATCTTCAGTGTGTGTATATGCATCCATGCTGTCAGAGACTCCCTATGCTTTCCCTCTGTCTCTCAGGAGCTATCTATCAAGATGAACTGTCTCTGATGACTGTCTGTCTGTCTTTTTCTCTATGCGTGTCTGAGCCAAGAGACCTAGTCCTCCTCATAGACCGCCTTTTGAGTCTGACTGAGCTTTGGCTACAGACCTCTGACAGAAACTTTAGAGGGCCTGTCTGGAACAAGACAGTGAAAGGAAATTGAGAGGGCATTGAAGAGGTTATGAATCCCTGTACCAAGTCTTCTGCTGACAGGCAGCTCATCCCTCCTGGCTCCCAGTAAGAGGCTGAGATATATGGTAGGGATAGTCGGGATGGATGTGTCCCAGATGGAGAGAAAGCTATGAGTGGCGACACTGGCGAAACAACACCAACAAGGGATAAACCGAACGATGGAAGAGTTAGGACGGCAGTATGAGCATGAGCATGCATATGTTTGTGTACGGCTGTATGCTTGTGTTTATTTGTATCCGTATGGGAGCAGGGTAGGGGAGAAAAAAAAAAGATGTGACTGGTGCTAAAGCACTGCAGAAGGCAGGGCAGATTATGTCTGGAAATCCCTGCATACATGTGTCAGCATTACGGGTGTGTGGTCTGTGAGAGAGAGTAAATACGATGCAGGCCATATCGGGCCATGCTGTTTCATTAAGCTGTGAGTCAGTATGGCTTCGGCTTCTGTCATGCCTACTTCCCAACCTGCCTGTGATCCACCGTGCCTGGCACCAGGTTCTGGTTACGACTCTGCCTGTCCCACCTGTGCCCTGCGAGGAACACAGTATTCCCTCCACAGACAGGGTCTATTGATTGCTGTGTCAGAGGCCATATTATACCATCCCTTCACTGGACTGGCAGAGGTTTTATTCAGTCTGTCTCGGGCTGTGTGTACAGCCAACAGATGACATTTAAGCTATGGCTGGTGCAGGCATGCTGGACTGGAGCTGACAGTCTTACTAATGGCTACTTTACAGATGGCATTTCATTTTTGGCTTATTAACACTGTTAAAACACAGCTTGTTCACACGAGGTGAAGGCCAGTTCCATCGCTTTGGCCAGATGCAGTCTCAACAAAAGGGTGTAAATATTGCTCATTAGTGGGAACTTTTTAAAGCCATCACAAAATAGCAAACAGCCTTTTCTTTCGTTCCTGAACTGTAGGCGATGCTACAGCAACGCAGAAGAGTCATTCAGGGATGTATTGGCAAGCATGTAATTCTCTTGATTTACTGTACTGGTTATATGCCTCTTACAGTCGACATAAAGGTCACAGTAGTGCTCAGTAATACATGCAACACCCCAGAGGACCACTGTTGCCAACATTTTTTACAGCCAGTCCCTAGATACCAGGAGCTACGGCACTGACTAGCCACCATCCTGCTTTTCTCTCCTCAGCAGATCAGCCAAGTGCAGCAGCTCATTTAGATCCAATTTACAGAGGAATCAGTCATTATTTTCCCAGTATAAACCACCTTGATACACAACGCAGCTAAAAGACATCTCTAAAATTGGTTTAAAATACATTTAGATCCCTCTATATAAAGCTCCAGGGGTAATTGGTGCTCTGATCACGTCCACAGGCAGATGATATGCTTACATTTGGATTGCCTTTGATTATAATGGAACCCTGATTATTAAATATAAATGGGGCAGAAATGACCGTGGACAAATGGCACATGGTCACAGGAAACAGGCGTTTAAATTGTTCCGCATTGAAATTGAAATATATAAATGTGGCAGTTCCTTGATGTATAAAACATGTGCCATGACAAGAAATAAAATGGTAACAGCATCTTATGATCGGCCAGTTCTAATGATTTCCTTCTAACAAGTCCAAATGCCAACAATGATACACACTAAAAGGTGCTACTTTTACCTGGAAGAAAACTGATTTAATGTGACGACTAACAGCAAAGCACCCCACGTCAGATTTTTGCAATTACAAAATTACAAATGTCACTAAAAGGCAATTTGATGAATTAAAGGTATAATTGAATAAATTGATAATGAGCGACTTGAATAATGCAAATGGTTTTTTAGAAATGAAAAGCTTTTAACTCTCAGTTATTTGCTTTGCCTCAAATTAGTCCATAACATTAATTAATAATACAATTACTTTACTCATCAATTTACCATTTAGTCATTCTGCGTTGTTGTTAAACTCTTCAATTTTCTCTAATTTCTTGGCCCTACTCTGCTTTTAAATGTATTTAATTTATCTGTTTCCCCATTTCCCTCACATAACTTTTTCATATTTTCTTTGTCTTAGTCTTTATGGTAATGAGAAGAGTCTGTCTAAAATGCACGGGCAGTGTTAGCTCATGTGTGAAGTTAAAGTTGTCATCAGGGAGCTTGGTTTTACAGTTATTTTTGGGTTATTTTTACTTTTGTCCAATACACAAGAGCCATAGTGTTTTCTGAACCACCCCCCTTTGTTGTACTTTTTCAGAGATGTAATTTTACCAGCTATTTTATTAGGGTTAATTAGCACTCAGTGGCTAAGCTAAAAGCCTTCCAGTGGTTCAAGGGGCATAACCAGATGCCAAAACAGATTTTTGGTTGTTTCACTGCTGCATAAATCTACCCAGGCATTTTAGACAGGCCTTATTGGGAATGTGTCAAGGAAAGTGGGAAAGGCTGAATGGAAAAATGGTATTGGTTATTTGAGATTTTTAATTTGTTTTAAAGAGCGATTGGAGACAAAAAAAACTCTTTGCTGTTTCTGTTTATTTATTTACATTATTAAACTCACTCACTTTACTTATATATTTGAATGCACTTTTGATTAACCAGAAAAGCCTGTAAGTGATGTTTGTCATCTTTGAGATTGCATGGAGGCTCTATGCTCATTTCACACCTTCTGTCTGTTCTAACGCCTCTCCAAAGGTGTAGTATTTTCAACAGCAACACCTATGAAAAAAACAACTGGTGTGTGACATTTTCATTCACATAATTAGGATGGTATAGACAAGGACTCAGTATACAAATGCAGCTTAATGTCAGTGCTAATAAGGTGATGAATAGTTATGGTCCCCTCTGTTGTCACAGCAAAAGAGGAGACTCGTTCTTGAGGATGTTGGGGTTGGGGGTGAGAGCGGAAAAAACTCACCTGGACCACTCGGGAAAGAGAAAAACATGGGGAGTGACAGAGGACAGAGGTGTGGAGGATAGCGGAAGGAGACATCAAATGGGAGAGAGAGAAGCGGGATGCTGTCTTTACCCCTGAGAGGATAGGTGTGGACCACGATTAAGTTTCACTGGCAGCCATCTGGAAACAACCCTCACATCACCCGCGAGGGACAGGACATTTGCAAGCATCCACAGCCGTGTGCATACGTGAGGCCCCACACTCAGATGGACATATTCACACACACTTCTTTATGAGCGTGCTGCTGGGGTGAAACAAACAGGCTTGAAATGAATTATAAATACAATAATATTTCCTTCCATTTTAGATCTTCAGCTCTGCCTCAAACACAGACACAACCCCTGCTATAGGTCTCCGTCAGTCTGTCCTTACTACTCTGCTGGCCCAACTCAAATCATTTCCCTTCCTTTCTGAGCTGCAGGGTAATAAGGGAACAGGGAAAGGGGGGAAGGAGGGGCGGGGGGAAGAGAAAGAGGTAGAGTCTAAATGAAAAAAACATACTCGGTTTAACATCTTCTCTTTCTGGGGCAAGGCTAAGCTTTATTGGATTTTTTTTTTGACAAACCAGAAAGAATTTTCTCATAACCTTTGGCACATGTGCAATGTCAAATTTAATCACTTTCCTTGTCGAAATACACTGTACATGAAATTAAAATGCAAAGACGGGGACAAATAATAATTTAGTATTACATATTATTTGGTCCCCTTCTTGTTAGACAAACTTATGTTGAAGTCTTTGCTCTACATCTTAACACTACTTTAATCAAAAGATATATGAGATTCAGGAATCTCATGAACCCACTTAATACCCAGCCTCATTGTTGTTATACAGTATAATGACTAAAAGATAATCCTCAAACCTCTTTTTTTTTTTTATTGGAGACACTGCACCGGTCAATACCAGCCTGTATAGTATGAGGGTCAAGAATCTAGATAGAGCCAAGCTCCTTAAGATGGAATAGTAAGATACAGGTCGGGTGGAGAGGGGCTCTTAACAGTGTGTGTCATAAAAACAATACTGCATGTTGTTGATGTGTGAGGTCAGGAAAAAGGTGTACATGGAAATGTTCTGTAGAAGGAAGGTCATATTGAATTTTCTTACTTTTTGTTTCTCATAGAAAAATAACTGGAAACCTACTTTACAGACATGCAGCTATGCCTTTAACACACACACTCATCCTCCCACATTTTTCTGTCCATTCATCCACCCATCAGTGGTGCAGTAATATAATTTGCTGATGAGGAGATAATATACATGTTAAAGGCTGATCATAATTGCCTCTAATGGCCTGCAGATCATCACACATTCTAAACTACAGTGGTGCACTGTTTATATCTGTCTCATTAATACTAGTCTAGTTGTAGAGAGGTTTCCATATGTGAGTATTTCAGTAGGAGCTATGACGACTTGGTGTTAAAATGTATACAGTTCATGGCATTAATTCATCATTTCATCATATCCATAAAATAGCTGTTTCTTTATTTAAACTGTTGTTTGTGAATCTAAATAAATCATCATGTTAGGCTAGAGCAGTGATTTTGCAGGCCAAAAACATAAAATTCAAAGAAGTAATGATTATAATGTTAAGCGTATAGTGCATACTCTACTCAGATTACATTTCAGTGTTGTGATGTATAATTTCTAATGCCAAATTGTTCTTATTGGCCTCAACAAATAAATAATTGATGATAATAACTGTGTCAATAAAAGCCATTAAACTGTTTGACCAGCGTATTAAGTGCAAAGCTGCACTTGAGTCAGGTTTATTTTAAGGCTCATTTCCTGCTCCTGCTATTAATGGATAGTTCATCAGCATCAGCTCAGAAACCTTTCTGCCCCAAAAGCTGCTTTTGCAAGTCACTGGGATGGAAAAACAATTCATTAAAAAGTTATATAGTGCATATTTGAATGGTCTCTTTTCTATGAGATAAAACGACCCTCTGACATAGTGGTGTATGAACCAACCAAATGATAGGTTTTATGCAAGAAACAGCAATGAAATCTGAATATTAACATGAATGCAAAGTGCACTAAGACACAGCTCTTCATCTGGTAACTGGCTAAATTATGGCTCCAACCAAAAAAAATGTGTTACAGATCACATGTTCACTAGATGTTATCAAGTGTAATTAATTTATTAATATATATTGGAAAAAAGTTCCCTTGGTGTTTTTGGATTTGTTTTCTTCCAGTAATGAAAATAGAAACCGCAGCATCATGAAGTAAACTACTTTCAATCATGCATGAACTCAGCAGTGCAAGAGAGATGGAGCCCTGAAACCTACACTCACTAAAGTTGCTCCCATGGAGAGACCTCATTTGGATCCAGTTGATGGAATGTGATTTTTGTCTGTGCACAGTTTTTAAAGTAGGCTTTTCCCATCATGATACATTTTATTCTCAGTAAGTTTATAGTTTTGCTCTCATGGGTCAGTTTTTTGGGAGTTAGGATATCTGCTATTGGTTGTATGTTGTATCTAAATTTTGTTTTTACAAGACTTAGGGAATATTCCAGCTACTACCAATACTCCTCCTTTTATGCAACTCCTACTGGTACACCTACAGCAAACAATACCTTTGTGCTCTCAGCAATTACACACTCCTTTTTTTTTACCAGAAAATCTCAAATATGAGGAAGCATTCCGTTTCTCACTTATTACATTTTCTGTTATGTTTCACAGGGAGGATGTCTGAGATAATCACACTCAGCACGTCCTGAAGATTCCTGTTGCCTGTGCTACCCCTGCAGATGAGCCATTGACTATTTGCACCATTACTGTGAACACTAAGGAGCTGAAAAAATCTAAATATGGCTTGGTTTTTAATGCTTTCAAGTCACAAGCAAGTCACAACTTAAAATGTTAATGTTTTCTAAATGTTGCTGTATGAGCAACTGCAGCTGAAAAAACTCCCTTACCTTGTTTTATTACCTTAATACTCATATGATACTCCATCTACATGTCTTTTGGTGGGTCAAAACTCTACATTACTACACAATTGCTACACACACACACACACACACACACACACACACACACACTCTACTTCCATGTTTTTCTACAGGCTGTGAGTTAAAATCTGCATGTCAGTGAGCATCTGCCCTGCCGAAGTGACCTTGAGCAAGATACAGGTTTAATATCACAATTACATTATAATGACAAATTTTAAGATTAAACAGGACTATTAATAACTAACTAATCCCAAAAGGTACAAATATGTCATACCTTTATTTCCTGCACATTTAAAAATATCCCTCATTCATTGCTCAGTACTGTATTTCTACAGTATGTAGTATCTCGCGATGGCCAGGAGCCTCTCCACCAGAGTTTAGCCTCACCCAGCCTTCAGCTGGCACCAGGAGGCCAGCTAATGGGCCAGGGTGGTGCATCGCAGGAGCAAGCGTTCCTAATGACCTGTAACTGAGCAGCGCTGGGTTGTACAGTAAGAGCACTCAGGAGCCTCATGAAATCTAACCCCGATCTCTTTTTGTAACAGCGTGCGCTTCCTCTATAATATGGCATCACTGGTGGGCGTGAATAATAGAGGAGTGAGACAGGCCCCAAAGCATGCAGTCTGACAGCGGTGGTCCTCTCTCTCCGCCATAACAGTACATTTATTACAGTATCCCCTGATGTATGCTGTTGACCCACTAACATTGTTGACCAGCTAATAAAATCTGCTTTGGCTCTGAGATTTTCAATCTATTCCACATTTATTCAAGTCTATTTCATCCACAGCAAGTTCTCTAAAGTCACTTGTACATACATGCAGACGGGCTGAGGTGAGGTCCTTTGTTGAGGGAGGGAGAACGAGAGAGAATGCTGATGCCTCACAGCCCCTAATCCTATTCAAAGTTAGGCCTGCTGTTAGTTTCCCTGTGTTGGCCCTATCAGTCACACTTAGATGAAGCCTGAGGGGAAGTAATATGGGTAGATTGGGCCTGAGTGGCACAGGGAAGTTGCCAGGGCAGATGGGGGAAGATGTGAAGTACCACAGCCAGAGGTTCAGTTCGCTGTGGATGGATGTGTAATGGTAATGAAGAGAGATGAGATGAACCTGATACTCAAGAGGAGGGAAAAGTCTCACAGACACACACACACACACACACACAAAACTCTCAAGGATGGCCCTATGGATTATGCGCTGAAACACTTGCTTGCGATAAACATCATTCGTCACGGTGCTATTTCTGCAGTGTCTCCACTTTTAAATGTTTCAAGATAGATAACTTGAAACTGTGAAACTTAGAAGAATAGTACTCGCTGATATATAGTATGAAGGGAATGTGCTGACATAATACATCGTCAGTTCTCGAATTATGGATGCCTTGAAATAATTTCTTTGATAGGCTACACATCCACACGCTGTATCAGTGGGTAATGGACTTCCTCTCATACACACTGAATGAGGACTCCGGAAGATGGAAAGGGAGATAGGCTGGCATTTTAAAATGTCTGCATCTGAACTGGGCTCTATCTATCTTGGTGGGACAACAGTGTCAATGGGATGATTCAGTGTGCCTATTTTAAGCATCTTCCAGACACTTTAAATGCACGGCTAGCTCATTTTTTATAGAATATGCTATGACTTTTAAAATATGCAGTGATGGATGTGACGTTCAGTCAGAGAGTGCATTTCAGTCTAAATAAATAAAATGCAGATGCGATCTATTTTTTTCAGTATTTTATCCTGAGTGCTTAAAAAAGCTGTAATAAAATCAATAAGTGGACCTTTGACAATGCTTGTTATATTATTATAAGCTAAGCAAATACATCCAATACTTTCTCAAAACAGCTGTTCTAAAGCTCAGTAGGCTACATAATGAGAAATAAGAGAAACATTTGAAAATATTTGGAGCCTGTTTTCTTACCCTACGCTGCTAGCTAATGAGCTCTGAGTATCTAACAATGTCTCAGAGAGAAATGAATGAGGGGTGAGGGGTTGCACTTTTATTTAAATTAGGGTAAAAGCCATCAATAATACTCTTTAGTCGGTTGCAAGATACAGATTAGTGCTCGCACCGTGACTTCAGACCGATTCTGCTACATAACAAAACAGCTCTCAAGAATCTGAAAATAGCTCCTTTCTCTTATTCTACCTACTGATGAAGATTTATGGCTGGCGGTGCCAAATCATAGTTGATTTACATAACGCAATGGGTAGCCTGCCACCAGTGGAAGGAGTGCAACGTGGGAAGGGCTTAGCTTTGAGGTTCTCCAGCAGGCATGATGCACCATTAACATGCACATGTATGTGCCAGTGTGAAATTATTTTGGGTGATTATAAAGGCGATTACTACATGTAACTAAATAAGCAAAAGTCAGATGCAGTTGCAATTTTAAAATAACAAACAAGACAATTTGTTTCTCATTTGCAATCTTACGCCCAACCTTAGCCTTTAACTCTGATGTTGTGTTTGGGGTTTTGAAGACCCAGTGCCCTGTTTAACAGCTCAAAAACCTACTTAACATTGTTTTATAACCTTGATACTTGATGACTTTTTGTGATTTTATAAATATTTCTTATAAACCTGAATAGTGCTGATAACATGTTCTGACAGGTCCTCAAAAGAACTTCTGAACTTCTGTTTTTGGTCTCAGGGACCACAGCTGAATTGTCATTATATCTATGATTTGTGTTTACAGCACTTTTTAAGTCCTTTTATTTTGTTGTTTGTAAGAGGTCTGACAGGGAGATAGAACTCTTTGGGGTCTAATTGACATCCCTATGTTAGATAACATACTCTATTTCTGATTTCTTTGTCTGTGAATGATGTTTTGTTTTGTTAATTTGTTAATACATAGCCCACTAATACAAATGTCACTGCTTTATAATCATTTAGTATTTTGTCACCTTCATAAAATGTGGAACCTCAGTTTGTAATTACTTTTCAACATGCTGGGTTTTTTATGAGGTCAGAATTAAAGAAAAAAGTATTAAAAGAAAAATAATTGGTTGAATTTGCAATTATTATTTAAACATACAGCAGTAGGTTCTGCGGGACTTCCAACGACAAAGAAGTCAGTGTCAACAAAATTCAAGGGTTAAACATAGAATTAAAGGATTAAATAAAATTGGCACCAACCTATCAATAGTCTTATAGTTAGACTGAAATCAGTGCAGAAAAACTGCAATTTAAAAAGTAATGTCTTTATGACATATAAACATAAAAAAATGATAGAGAAAAAAGTGTAGCCTTTGTCCTTTATACTGATCAAGACAAGAATGATCAAAATCTCATTTCACTTTGTCTTTTAAGCACCCAAGAAGCAGGTGGACTTCCCAAGCCTGAAGCTTGGAAAATCAATCTGGAACGTAAGCGTGAGTTCCACACAGTTCTCTTGTATGGCCGTCTTGCTATGCACAGGTTACCTTTAATCATCACTGATCCCTCACTGCTATTCAGAAGCTCACAGAACCTTCTCCTGCCCTGAAAGCCTTTGATATGGATAGGTGTGAAACCGGCTCTCATTGCTGATCCCTACCACCAACACGCTCACCATCCCAGTAATTCAGTTTGCAGTCTCCGGTTTGTGAATTGATTACTTTGCTTTGCCCCCTTAAATTGGTGTCTGGAGAGTGGCTCTCTCTCTCTTCTCAAAAAAGCTCCCATCAAATCAAATGGAAATCTAATATAGGAAGGTAATGGGAATGGATAGTGGGTGACCCATGGTTCAGAATGATGTGTGAGGGTGATGATTCGACGTCTGCAAAGATGAGTCCATAGCCGGCTGCAGCCCACTTATGCTTCTCAGGACTGCCTTCAGGGCAACAGCAGTGTGACAAAAGGTCCAAGGTCAAATTTCCAAAGCATGCAGCAGAAATGTTCCTGGTGGGCAAATATTTACAACAATACCTCGTTTGATTCTCAGACCTCTCCTCTTAATCCATTTTTACTTCCTCTACCTTGTATCCAGCAGATCAGAGCACACTTTGGTGTACTCTGTGATATTTGGAGATTACATGCTTCATGGCTTGCCAGCACTTAGGATTTTGCCGGTGCAGTAGGAGGGCCACATGGTGGTAGGAGGTGAAGAGGTGAGGTGATTACGAATAAGTATGTAGGCATGTGTCAGTCTGACTAAGTAATGCATGTAGAGCTTACAGGACACTTAGACTGTCTAGACTCACCTCCTCCCTTATGCACATTAATCACACCTTTCCTCAATGTTATTTCTTATTTCTCTAATCCTGTGTATCTTTGTATTCCTCCCCACCCTGCCATGTCTAGACAGTCACCGTTGAGGCAGACTACGCCACATCACTGATCAATGAATTACCCGGGGTAACACATGCAGCGCAGCAGGACAGTGTAGTTTTCCTTAGAGCCACAAATACACAAACATACACACATGCATACAAATATTTTGACATTACATTCCCACCGACTGAGTCTACATATACTGTAATAGATGAATGTCATCCCTACAGGCATCCCCGCTTACCAATCAATGCACCACATGCAACATGTCCCACTGCGATGTTATTATTGTATGTGAAGAATGACGATAGGATGGAACTTCAAGGAAAAGGGCATCAGAAGAGAAACTTTATCCCAGTAGGTTGGAACACAACCTATGAATTACGTATGGTGTTGTTGCAACTGACATGCACACACTCAACATTCTCGTGCTTAACCCAACTCTTTCCAGCCTCTGCTGAGTTTTGAAAACTGCACTGACCCCAGACAGACTGAAGCCTTGCAACCCGACTGACCAGTTGGAGTCTTTGTGGAGGGCATGTTGACATGCAATTAAATAGAAACAGGAATGTTATTTAATTATTTCATCACTCGAGGGAAAAAACGGCACGGCTGGAGGACTAGTGTCAGTTTTAGTGCATGGGCACCATTTTTTCGAGCGCTAAGACAAGCTTTTTGGTGTATAAAGGAGTGTGTAGATGAAGAATGTAAGAGGGAGGGGGGAGATAGATAGATGGAGAGGCAAAATGTGACAAGACAATGGAACATGGGGAAACTGAGCGAGAGGGAAGGGAGTGTAAATAGAAATGACAAGTCAATATGCATTTTGCTTCCAGGGCATGGATGGATATACTGAGCAGTAGTGAACATGCAGCAATCATAATCTTGTCCCCATTAAAACATTTAAGAAGGATGTGCAGTGGAGCAATTTCACCACGAGAAAGTACAAAAAGATACATCCAAGACCAAGGACTTGCTCAAGGTCATTCCTTTTTTTACCCTCTCCTCACGACAGCCTTTTTCAGAGCAAAACCACTTTGTATCATACAGACACAGTTGTATTCCTTGCATAGGTTACAAAAGCAGCAGATGATCAATTATTTCTAAGGAGTCGGCTTGATTTTTAGCAAAGCAGGTTAGTTTGAAATAAAACATTAATGTATCAGACTACCATCAAAGTGGAACAACTGCTTTGTATGTAGAAAAATATGTTATCCTATTTGCTTTAATATACAATCATCCATTTGCTCTATTGAGGCTTGACAGTTATATATAAAAAAAACAATAAAATAAAAAACGATATGTGCTGTCTGACTTGAATATCATTTCTCTTCTGGCTGTTCTGTAGGTTTACACTTTATTTTTTCGGGTAGATGATAGCGCCATTTATTGCTTAATTAGATTGTCCCTTGAAACTGAGAACAAAACTGCCTAACTCAGATTAAGTTACCTTCAGTCCTCTCCGCTATCACATACTGAATGAACATATTTTTCCATAGCTCCTCTTCCAAGAGAAAAAAAGACATAATTAATAATTGCCTCGACTCGCTTTGAACCCTCTTGAGAATGTCGAGGCAACTGTGGTGCAAGTAGATGCTTTGCATGTCTTGTTCTGTGTGCAGCCTAGATTTCTTCCTCCAGAGATTTGTGTCTCCCTGGCGACTGTCTGGTCCAATTCAGCCCAGTGCTGATGGTCTGTAAAATCCCAGTTCCTGGAGTGCTAGCTTGTAAAACATTCATCATTCCCTCACTTCCTTCAAGGTGCAAGCTAAGCCTATATCAGAGGATTTGACAGGAGCTTTTTCTTCAGCCTGCTATTGGAAGATTTAACAGAGTCCCCCCCCACCACCACCTCTTGCTCAAAGAGCAGGGTCAGGTAATAGAGAGCTTTCTAATCAAATTTCTCTCCTTCTCACTGGACAATAGGCTTTCTGGGTCAAAAGCTATGTGCTTGCTGTGTTCAAAACTCAGCTTCCATCGATTCACCTGGCACGTCTCTGAATGCAGGTAGCCAGCCATTACCTTTGGGGTAATGTAGAGATCCTTGAACAAGTTTGAACGATGATTACTCACACCTAACATCGTGGAAATGTACAGTTCTTACAGTTCACTTCAACATCACTTAAACTATCCTAGCTGCAAGGACAGGAGCCAACATTTTGATCATGGTACTCAAATAAGCATATCTCAGCGTGTTAGTGTGCATGTCATGTTCTAGCTTTGATTCATCACTGTAAAAGCTCATGCAGTTATTTGTTCATTCAACACCAAGCTGGTCGGTTGCTTTACCTACACAGAATAAAATTAGTTGTTGCTTTAAATCAGCCAACAGTGACAAATGTGCAGTTTTCCACAGTTCTTGCCAATACCTCTTCACAGCCACAGGGCTATTTGTTGCTAAATAAAGATCAATACAGAACAAGAGATGCATGCAGATACAAGTACTCAAGACATTTACTCATTAGCTCCGCACATTTGTGTTTGAAACAGATGTGGCCTTTGTACACAAGAAAAGATTATCCTGCTGTAGTCAAAGAGGAGATAAAAAATTAAATTAAATTGATGTTACAAGTAAAGAAAAAACTAATGGCGGGACATCCTGTGATTTAAATAGCCCTTTACTCAAAGCAAAGAACAGTGAAGGGTAGGTGTGAAGAAGTGGCCTCCAGTCTCTCTGTCTCACCTCGATACAGCACATGAAACTGGAGACAGTAACCACTCTTTATGCTGTTGTTGTCACTTTGATCAGAGAAAACAGAACACATGTCCTTAAGTGCTATCACTCTCCACCTGTGTCGCAGTCTGCAGGCTGTTCTCATCTGTTGTAAATTCAAACAACCTTCGGAATGATTTTCTTTCTCTTTTAACACACGTACAGTTGGTATCTAGCTACAAACCAGTGATAAAATACATAAAGAGTCCGTTCAGAGGCCTGGGATTGTTTTTAGTGTTTCTGTAGTTATCCAAGACTGGGCCCTAATCAAATGTATCTCTTCCTTATTTCTGCTGACGCTGTTAGTTGTCACATCCGTAAGTGTTTGGCTTTATCACTATTCCTGTGGGAATGTCCAGCTAATAGAATTAATTTAATTTCACGTTCTGTTTGCATTTTCAATTGTTCAATTTGTGTTCTTACGCACTCTGCTAATCCCTTCCTTCAGTTGTCTTTATCAAGGTAAATCCCAATATTTAAATCCCATGCCTGACGACATCACACCGTACAACAACCTCTCTCCAGTCATCCATTTGCTCTTTGTTTCTCTGTGTGATTGTGACCTCTGCTGCATCCATCCATGAAAACAAACACCCTATTGATAAAGGGGAATAAAAACACACAAGGCTTTGCATCTAAAAATCTGTCTGCCGTTTTTCTTTATGTCAGCCTTTACTCAGCGCAGCCAGCCAGCACATGTTGGCAGATTTGCTCTTTGGGTGGGAAGTCTGAATGGACCAGTTGCTGGTTTGTCCCTGGCACTGATAGCACCCAGCATTTCTGCAGCAAGGGCACCTCAAAACTATGTACAGTATGTGTGCTGATGTCCTCCAAGGTCTGGTAGTAGATATTGTCAGAGTAAAAATAAATTACACACACACCTACACTGTCTCATAGGCAGTATAGCCACCGTTTCCTCTGAATATAAAACAATTTACAATCTTGTCCTTGGTAAAAATTGAGGGGACTATCTCTTATCTATTGTCTTGTGTTTTTCCATTAAAACTGGCCAGTGTGACATGGAGCTGTGTGTGTGTGTGTGTGTGTGTGAGAGAGAGAGAGAGAGAGAGAGAGAGAGAGAGAGAGAGATTAAAATTAAAGAGTGGCTTGGTTAATCACCCTTTATCAAATGCTCCAATCTTCTCCTTTGCAGTCCCCTTCGCCGATCAGACTGACACAGCCACTGAGATGTGCTAATAACACGGCTCATCCAAACAGAACTGAACCTGAGAGGCTCAGCTATTGGAAAGATCCCTTAAGAACTGCAGCTAAATAGCTTCAACTAGACATTGTACGGGGCAGTCAAAACTGATTTTAATACATGCCTATGGTGCACCAGTCGACAAAGTGCATGCAGCATTAAAACGATTACATGAGTTATAATGCATCCATATTGAAATCTGAATCCCAAAATGTCCATAATATCTAAGCTCTTTGGTCCTCGTAGAAGCATTGTAGTGTGAACAAAATGACTGCTACATTCAGCTATTGTGATAGTCAAAGCCTATTCGAAAGGGATAAAGGGCTTTCTTATGAAGTTCACGGGGGAGTCAAGTTCATTAGTGGGTTTTGATAGAGTAGGAGGTATGAATCAAACCTGAATCAGAGAGGGACAGAGAGGCACAGAGCTGAGCAAACCACAAACAGACTCCAAAGGGGCAGGCCTTTGACCTCTCTGTCAATACTTGATATAAAGCTTATAGTAGGGCTGACTCAGGTGACCCCTGAGGCACCCCTTAGTTATGCTGCTATAGGCCTAGGCTGCCGGGAGACTCGTAGGATGCACTGAGCTCCTCTCTGTCCTCTCCCTTTCCATTTGTACACACTTATATTTCATTAATGTTTGTCACCAATTCACCTTATTCCCCTGCTGTGTGCTTCTCTCATCCTCAAGTAGTGCTGCAGTAGCTAGTACCAGGTCATCTGCATACAGCAGACACTTGATGTCAGTGGGATGTAGGCTGGTACCAGGTGCCAAAGATGTTCCAGTGTTTTAGCCAGTTTATTCATATAAATGTTGAATAGAGAAGGGGACAGACTGCAGCCCTGTTTCACACAATGCTCATGAGAAAACCCATCTGTTTGCTTGTTGTCGTGGAAATTTCCTTATTTCCTTTGGAGAAGTGAGCAAATAAATGATGATACAACAAGTCGTTTTCTTTCGTGGTTTTTAATAAAGATAATAATAAAAGAATAATAAAAAAAAAGGAAAAGAAAGGAAATGACAAACGTCAAGTTCACTGAAAGGAATGCACAGAGTCCAACTCTATATTTCAGCTGAAAGGGGAGAGCTCTATACGCCATGAGCATATGAAGCATCTGACCCCGAAGTGCCGATGTAGTCACATACTTATAGTTTCATAAACTCGTAGCAGCAAAATAAAAGATATCAGGTCAACTCTACCCCACTTTCCATCTATTCTCAACCTGGGATAAGAACAAAGGTCAGATTGATCTTAGCTTCCAAAACAAGTTGACTCCAGTTTCTAATCAACCCAAGGCTGTCTGCTATGACAGAGATGACATTGACAGAAATGATCTACGTGCAAAAGAGTAAACATGATCAGACATTCATGTACAGTTATTAAAGCAAAGCATATTAAATCATAAGAAATGTAATAGAGA
>JAVQJL010086897.1:0-15453 GCA_036024295.1 Nannoperca obscura
CAAAATTTTAGGGTTTGAAAGCAAAAGTTTAGAGTTTGAAAGCAAAAGTGTGGAAAGTTTCTCTCTCAAACCACTTGTTTTGACTGTTTGATAAAGAAACAAAATGATCTCCATACAAAAAAAGAAATATATATATATAAAATATTCATAACAACTGCACTGACAACCAATGACAAAATAAACTTTTAAAGTGCCCCTCCAGACATGTTTTAAGACATACAAAAATATTCTGGAATAATAAATTGTGTCTGATACAGTTGGTTTTTCAACTAGTCGAATAACATTGTTAAAAATTCTTAAAATCACAAAACTATGCTCATATGTGCACGTGTTAAACTCAGATGAGCACCAAGAAACTTTCCCCCTCCAGCAGATGGAAGTGAAAACAGCCTTCTAGTATCCAACTCTGCACATACATCATTCTGCACAGTAAAGCTCAAACATAGAAATGAAGTCAACAACAGTAAAGCGCATTTTTTTGAGGAGGGGAACTTCAACAAAGGCTTCAACGTCTGCATTTAACCATGACCTCTAAACAAATAACACAATTAATCTCTACAAGCTTATCTGGTGGCAAACTTAATAAAAACAGAGGAATTCAGCTTAATTTAGCTGCGAGCACAGGAGAGCAAAAGGGTCAGACACCACACTGACATCCACTAATTTAGACATAAAAGCAGCTGACACTTGGTTACTACAACACACTTTCTATCCCCTCAGTGTCTGTGCAGTGTCATACTTATGTCGGTGTGTATAACGTTTGTTGATCTCAGTGTGGGAGGAGCAGCTCTCTCAGGCTGCCAGGAACCACAGGGGTGAACAGGGACACATGCTGCTGCCAAGAGCCAAGAGTCTGAGACAGTTGGCTTCACACTGCCAAGATTCCACTGGCCATAACTGCACTGCAGTTTAGTGGTCAGTTTCTACTGTAGATAGAAGTGTTGGATTTGTGTCTTAATGAGAATAACTTTTGCACTCTGCATTTTGGTGATGGTCCCCAACCCGGTGTTTCTGAACATGTGGGTCACCAGATACATTTGACAAGTAAAAAAGACCTTTCTATGATCTTTGCTCTTTTCTTGCAAAATATCTCTTGAGGCCTCCGCCTATATGTTAAGCTAAGCTAAGAGCCTCCAGACTTGAGATTGGTGTTATTTTTCATATTTCTGTGGAATTCTGCCATTATTGGACAATCGACAGTGAAGAAGCAGACAAGAAATAAGAGGAGAGCGAGAGAGAGAGAGATAACATGCAACAAGGAAATCAAACAAGGAAGCTCAATTCATGCCAGGAGTGTGGTATTGACCTTTTTATCCAACTCTCTGCTAAAAAATTAAATTCATAAAGGAAGTGTATTTCTGGAAACTATCCCTTTGAGCTACAGGACTCTTGACATAGTGCTGGCATTTACCTGAGCCCAGTGGTTCTTGAACACAATCATGCAGGTTTCTGGATCTACCCCTTTCAAGACCAGAGACTGCCCATCTCTGTTTCCATTGGCAACCATGGAGGCCATCATGGTGACCGGATCATACGCGGGTTAAACCATGTCATAGGGTGACGAAGGAGGACATTCCTGACTGCTTACTGGGTGCAACCATAACCACAGGAGGAAGCATAATCACAGAGGACCTGAGGATGCAGAAAAAAAAAACAAGCAGACATTATCATACACATAGTGAAAAAAAGTTGCTTCATAAAATAGCAGCACAGATGCAATGATATGACTGGTGATTTGCAGTGCATTTCTCTCCCTCTGCATGGCTAGACAGCAGCTATGACAGGCATGCAGGAAAGAACAATAACAGGCAAAGTCAGATGAGTCCGTAGAGGAGAGGAAGAGACACATCTTGCTTGACTTTGGCTCAGAGAGTTGCCTGCCTGCTCCCTGGACCTCGGACTGAGCTGCCAGATTGCTTTTGGAATATTTCAGATGCCCAAAGTGGATTCCTGCAGGCCACCTGACATCACTCTCATTACAGAAACATTATTTTGACATCAGAAGGCGAATGGCAACTGAGTGTGAACAACTCTGGCTGGATGAGGGGAGTTAGGGGGAAACAAAACAAGATTTCTAGCCACGCCAGAAACTGCAGAGCAGTTCCAACACTCACATTAGCACTATGGAAATTTGGAAGATGCCCACTTTTTCCCCCCCACAAAAGGAACTCATTTCTTGTTTCCCTAGGAGAGGAAATTATTGGAAAGATTGAGTCTGCTAAACCAGACAGAAGGTTTCTTTGAAAAGAGTGGGGACAGAAAGAATAGTGCTTTTTCAAGCAGGATAATGTGAAAAAAATAAACTTAAGAGGATAAATCCACTTCTCTGCTCCACTGTACCATGTTTCCAGGAACACACGACCTGCACTTCAAGAGGAAAGATATTAGGATGTGCTTTATCTCCCCATGTTTCCTCTGCTAGCAAACAGTGAATGTATGTGATGACTATCATTAGAATTTGAAATAATGCCACATATAGGCCTAGATGAAAATCACAGTCATGTTCAAGGGCTCTTACTTTTCAAGAACAGAAGACTGAGTCTACAGTCATGCTAGAAGCTCAGTTGGACAGCTATGCATTTTACTGGATAAACAGAACAGGTTCTGTAATTACTGGCAAATAAATAAAACACCATTTTTTAACAAACATCATCTTGCTAACATGCTCACTATGACAGTGATAACATCCTGATGTTAAGCAGGTCATGTTTACTATGTTCACCATCTTACCTTTGCACGTTAATATTGTTAGCATGCTAACAGTTGCTAATTAACACAAAACACAAATTAGAGCTAAGGCTGGTGAGAATATCATTAGTTTTGCAGATATTAGGATATGTTTGTCCAATACTTGTTGATCCCAAGACTTTCCCTCTAGCACCATCATCAAGTTTATCTAATTCATCCTGTGGGGAACATGAATGTCTGTATTAAAATCCCATGGCGATCCATCCAACAGTTGTCAAGACATTTTACTCCAAACCACACATGTCAACCTCATGGTGGCACTAGAGGAAAAGTCAGGGGATATCCAAAGTCAATAGGCTCCTCAGGGGACCATGAAGTTCTTTACAATGTTTCATCTAAATCCATCTAACAGATTTCATTCTGGACCAAAATAGTGGACCAAGCGATTAACCAACATCCCTAGAGCCATGTTGCTAGCTTGGCCAAAAAGGACATGCCATGGTTTAAGTCTGTCCGTCTCTGAGAACGAACACAACGTAAGGACAAAGTTGAACACTCAACACAGGATCACATGCACTCTGTCAACACGGGACCAACTGTACAACATCCAGCAGCTGCATGCCACAATAACAAATTAGAGCCTCTAGCTCCTATAGGGACATGTGTCTCTCAACCAATCACAACTGGTTGATCAATGTTCTTTTGAATCCACTTTGCCCTAGTATCACATAAACATCCCCACCAACCACAGAGTTTAGGCATAACAAGGCACACAGTCAAACCTTTACCATCTGCTTTCAGTTAGAGGATGGTGCCGGCTGGTTGGATTCCTGAAAAGTAACGTAAAAGCAGCATGGAGAGAGTGTGTCAGATTGTGTGCGTACATGTGCTGGTGGGTTTTCTTACCTTTGCTGAACCATCTTTAACATTGACGGGTCGTTAAGCAGACAAAGACCTCATTCTTGTCCTGTAAAAAAGAAAATAGAGGACATGTCAGGGTAGGAGCAGGAAGTGAGTGTCTGGGTGAGAGGCCAAGCGTGGTGGGAAGTGACTGGACATGAGTAAGCTGCTCCGAACGCCACATGGATGGAGATGGAGAGGAGGAGGTTACAGGGAGGAGGTGAGAGAGGGATTGGAGAGCAGAAGTGGGCGGGATTAGACAGGAAAACAGGGTGAAAGAAAGAATACAGAAGAGGAGGAGGTACAAGATAAATGACAGCAGCTGTCTTCATATGCATAACAAGTACAGAATAGACCAATCGTATATCAGTTCATTTCATCTATCTTTAGGAATTCAACATGAATAATATCACATCCTCATGATCCCTCCATCATGGGAGAATAACACTATTGTCCCTTTCAATTAGTGTGGTGATGTAATTGGCATCCTTCTCAACAGCGAGAGGCCCATTCCTCACCAATATTACAACTGCACTCTCCGACACTTACAACAAGCAATCGTGGGAATCATGTCATGTGAGGGAGCAGCCACAAATTTCTCAAAGTCTAGTTTTTAAAATTGCATGTGCAAAACAATACACTGACCGCATAAACTCTCCACTTCTGCTGTTGATTGAAATGTTTCAAGTTTCAAAGTTTTATTTGTCATGTGCAGTCACACAAGTATAACAGTGAAATGCTTTGTCTTGGCTCCTAGCCTGTGCCACTACATCATATAAAAAATAAGACTATAATAATAATTATAATAAGACTATAATAATACAGATTAAACAAAGATATATTGCAACAGACCTTTGTAAGATATTCCTACAGCAATCAAATTTGGACAAAAACAGGTACATGGTTCCTAATTTGAAAGAAAAAAAGAATTGTGTGTATATATATATATATATATATATATATATAAAAATAAGGAGACCTGTGCATAGTGCAAGTGCATGCTAGTATATACAAAGAGAGCTCTCTGAGAGGTGGAGAGGGGTGTGCAAGAGAGGTAGAGAGGGGCAGGGGGTGGTAATAGGTAGTCCATCATGTGTTGCTGTTTAGAAGTCTGATTGCTGGAGGGTAAAAACTCCTCGAGTCTCTCAGTCCTTAGCTTGTGGTTACAGAGGCATCAGACCTCCGCATTTTGAACAGGCTGTGATCTGAATGGTTGGTATCTTTCCTGATGCTGACAGCCTTGGATTTGCACCTCTTGTAGTAAATGCCCTGCAGGGCTGGAAGAGAAGGCCCGATGAGGCGCTCTGCCAAGCATACCACCTGCTGTAGAGCTTTCTAGTCCTGCACGGTACTGTTTCCATACCAGACAGTGATGTTGCAGGTCAGGATGCACTCAGTGACTGAGGTGTAGAATAGCTTTTGAATGACCTGTGATGCTTAGAACTTCCTGAGTCGCCTATGGTGGTAGACGAGCTGTCTGGCCTTGCTAACCAGGAATCTTTTGTGGGTGTTACCTCCAAGTGAGGACCTCAGTGACACAAACTCTACAAACTTCACAATGGAGTCGGTGGCATGTGTTGCCACACAGTCCGAAGTGTAAAGAGAGTACAGTAGAGGACTCTGTGCCCACCCCTGTGGGGCTCCATGAAGGACATGCAGTCATTCATAAAAGCGTGGTGTCATGAAAACAGAAAGACAGTAAGAGGGAGACAGATGGAGAGAGAGATGTGTGTGGGGGTGAGTGTGCTAAAGAAGAGTCATCATTGGGTTTTTCATGCTAGTTTTGGGCCTTGCGTTGGACTCAGATATGCTCAGCATACATGTAATTTTAAGTTCGGTGCCTTTAGGACACTTAGTTGGTAGAGCTCTTTGTGATACAACAGCCTGAAATGTAACTTAAATTTCCTATTTAAGGACTGACAGCATTTTGGTTTGCCAGCCATCAGCGGCTGATTGCCAAAAAGTTGAACAAAAACAAAAGGCTGAATATGGCTTTATTTAGAAAATGAAACATGTTGCCAAGATAGTCTTATTTGCTGCAGTCACATTTGAAATTGCTCTGTCCATCAGCCTGCTTTCTGTAGTGTGCTCTGGCCAGACTCTTACTCATTACTTTGCCCCTCAATTTTGTGATGCTCTTTTGTCTGAGTTCTGCCATCTCTGTGTTGGTACAGTCGTCTTGTGGGTTATTTATGCTGACAGGTTATTGTCAAAAACTAGTTTTGTTGTTTTTCAGGGGTTCAACAGACTGCGAAATTAATCTGATGCAAGTGGTAATTAGCGTCTCCCAGACAACAATACACTGGCAACAACTCCTCTCATTTGGTACAGTAAAGTTCTGTCGTGAACTATGAGCCAGATAGATCAAGACTTGCTGGATTTACTAAGTTAATACACCACAACTGAGACTGAGCTCGAGCAACTTATAATACTCTAAACAATCCAATGAGGGCCTGAATGTAACACTTGTTTTTCAAGAATAAAATGTTTTTCTCAACTAATCTAATAAAAGGTCCTCATGCTCTCTTTTACAGTACCTGCTGTCACACAAAAGGGACTGCCCAGGGTTACCCAGAAGACATTGCTCTTATACAGTAAAGCCAGAAATGGGACAAGCAGAGCACATATATAGTACCAGCATATAGGTTGTTAAAAATCCATCTTTTTTCGCATGTGTGAATCTGAGAGGTGATTCTGAAAAAGTTTCTTGAGATCTCAAATGAAGTTGTGAGTGTAAATGTGTCTGCTCACAGTCTCAAACTGCAGGGTAGCAGTCTCATTGCTACACAAGCCTCGCTGGATTCTCCTGATTTGCTAATTTCCAATTATGGAAATTTGATAATTACACATATTTGTTGTTTCCACGTCTCCACAGTCAGAGACACAACCTCATGGTGGGCAAATCCAGCCTGGGATTTCCCTCAGTGCAGATGCATTTGGCTACACCCATAGACACTGTATATACTTTATTTGTTTCCCACAAGAGGACATTAATCACACAATGCCAATGCTAATAAACATTCTCAGAGTGTAACAATTCATTAATTCTTTCTTAAAATGTATGTTGAGAACTATAGATTCATTTCTATCTACCATCCAGTTGTGTACTCAGTTGTGTTTCAGCATCGTTCAGGTCACAATCACTGGCTGGGGGGAAGCAGCATCATTACAAATCAAATCAAGGAGAAAGAAACATGTCATTAGAGAAAATACATCACATCATATCACATACTACACTACAGTTACTGCTTCTATGTTATTTAACTAATTATATTCCTCTTCTTTTGACTTGTTTGTAACTCAGAAAATGCACTCTATTATTTATTCTTTGATGTTGGACCATAATTGAAGGTCTTACAAGCCAAGTGTTTAGTCACACCAACAGATATAAACTCAGCTGCCATTTACGTTTATTATTAGGTAGACTTAGCTATTACTGATGCATAACACAACAATATAATACAACAGCCTTGCAGTAGATCCTGCCATCATTAAGGTTATTATGTCCATATTACGTAGGTTTTTATTGGAACTGTTTTAGAGTGGTTTATATTAGGAGCAGTGACTTTCCAAACTATAAGCCATATATATCAGAGCTCTAGATGCAAGCACCCAATTTACACACAGTAAATAATTTAATTCTAGTTATTCCAAAAACATCTTTGGCTCCTACAACTTTACAGTCATTCTGGAGGCTGTAGTTTTTGACGCAGCTGAACTGTCTATATCGTTGATATAAATTAAGTGAACAAAATACAACAAATGTGTTCCTGTGGGTCTCGGCTGATTGACAGTGTGTACTGAAAAGTAATGGCCACATTCAAATATAAATGCTCAACTCAGGAAAACGAAACAACAATAAAACGAAAGCTGTAGCAGACCCAAGTTGAATTCCCTTGTCTTTTAAAACTAAATTACCAGACAATGAATGCACCATTACTCAAAGCTTTGCCTGGTTTCTTTACACTTGTTGTGTGCAGTTTCAAATAATGGCTCTGGCAGCTAGAATCATCTCCTCCAGATTACCACAAAATACGTGCTTGGCACATCCTTTTGAACAAGAAATTAGATGACAGATAGGAGTTGTTACAATCAATTTATGCTGAAACACATCATGATTTTCCTGCAGTGCCAACTGCATCAATTTACGTAATGATTTATTTTCACTACACAGATACAGCTGTGGAAACTAGACATGTCCCCACTCTATTCAGTGGGGATGGTTTTACAAGTGGTGTTGCATAAGGAGCAACAGGCTCGTCGTCTTCTCACTCCAAAAGTAAACATGATGACAAAGTGAGAACATGAGCTTGGCTATTGTGTTACGCCTCAGTGGTTTGCCAAAGAAGCTATGGAAGAGTAAAACAAAAAGAGAGAGAGAGAGAGAGAGAGAGAGAGAGAGAGAGAGATAAAGCCAGAGGATGAGAGGAGCAAACCCTCTAAAAGGTCTTGTCTTTTTTTCCTGTTCTGGTTTCTGGCATTGCCATCTCAGAGGTTTTCATGCACACAGGCGTGGTCTTGACAAATAGCTTAGAGGCAAGACACACCCTTTACTCAGAATAATGATCAGCTTTCTTGCTAAACAGGAATATTAAACCTCAATCCCAGTCACAGCAGATATGATCCACTTTAAACTTTGAAAAAACACATTTCATTGCATTATACTTTCATTTCTTTTCTAAACTTGGCTTTTGTCTGGGTGTTAGACTAGAGAAATTGTCAGCGGTCAGGTGGCAGCCATGGCTACAGGCACATTAAAGTGATCGATGCTGTTGAAATATTTAGGGCTACAGGTGAAGCCATTTAAGGGCCAGCTAGTCCTTTGTCTGACTATTTATAGTCATCCAATCAACAAGACAGCTAGAAAGAAAAAGCCATTAATTTTGTCCAGAGCAAATTCCAGATTCAATAATTAAAAGTAATTCACTCTAAATTGCAAATTTCGAATTAATAATTTACCAATCTCATTTTCACAGCTGAAAATAAATGTCAAGATGGCTATAAAAATGCTGTCAAATATTTGCCCTGAATCAGTAAAGATACAACATGTGTCACGTGATCTGTTGTTGTAAAATACTGATTATAGCCACTAAATTCAGTCCTTTGTAAAAAGGTGAAGATTGTAGTGAAGGACTCACAGAAAATTATCACCTGAATCTGCAGTTCCCCTGAGCTTTGTTTTTTAGCATCGTTCAGTTCATTGTTTTGGGTTGTTAGACTATAACTTCATTGTTTACTGTCTTTACTCTCACTGCTCCCATCAGGTGTCCAAAAACATGACTCATAATAAATGCTAATGTTGAAATAAGAAACTGAGAAGATAATATGTTGATGTCATATTCACAGCTTGTTCGACTGTTAATTCAATTCTAAAGAATTAAATCGGACCCCAAAAAAGCACAGAACTATTTCTATAGAAATATACTAGAACTTTTTAACCTAGGTTCACTATGACGTTCACTATAAGATAAAATATTTATTGAGTATTTATTTATTTTCCAGTCTAAATTTTATCACAGCAATAAAGTAGTAAAGCACGGATGGAAGAGAAAACTTTTTAAAAAAAGGAGCATTTCACAGAAATGTAGATATTGTTTTGCTGCTGTTCAAATAAGTCTTCAGTGAACATCATTTTATTACTCATAATTTTCCATATGAAGCGTCCCTACAGAGCCCGTCATAGGTCGTTTCTAAACAAACCAACAGGTGCTGAATAATGACTGACCAGCTTATGCGATAAGACTGATTATGTAAGCATATCCATGCTGCATGTCTGGATTTTCACATGCACATGAAGGCTAGCAGGGTGTTGGCTGCTGTATTCTACTGAAAACTGGTTTCACAAACAGGCTGTCCCTACCACACACACGCACGCACGCACGCACACACGCACACGGGTGTATAAAGGAATTGTGTACTGATTTTTCTTTACCATCCAAGCTAGATGTAACCTTGGATAATACTGTGAAAGATGGCAGCGGATAACTCCATGTGTTCTATGTTTTTTCAAACTTTCTGACAAGGCCTGTTTGTACTGTCTACCAAAATCTGTACTATATTATATATTAAGAATTAAAATGACAAACCAAATATGTGTAATGTGTTTTTAACCATAGAATGTAAACTTCTCTTCATATCATTATAACCCTCCCAAATTCCACAAAACCCAAATGTTACTGAGGACATGACTTCAGTCACCTCAGTAGACTCAGTCTTGCTTTCCGGTACTTCAAACCATGGGTCCCTACACATGTTTTCCCCCCCAGACCCTCACAGGCTAAATTACCACATTGTATGTACATAATGTGGGCTGGTGACATCATTCCTTCTCGCGTGTTGCATGAGTCTTCGGCCTATCCCCAAGACACAATGGCTTCTGTCAGAGATAAGAATGTATTTTAGCGTGGGCGTATCATAGTTCATCCTCAGCTCTTTTGCATCACATCTCACTTGCTGATAAAATCCATGTTTGCATATGGAATGGGGGGAGGAGGACAGAACATATGGCATGACTGTGAAGTTCAGAGATATTTATCAGAGAGATGAGGATAAACCTGCAGCACTGCACTTTGATAGCTTTTTTGATACAAAATGGAGTCCTTTGAAACAGCTATGATACACAGATAACTCAAAAACTATAGTTTCATTTTCAAGGGAATACAGTGCATACCAAAATACCTGTCGGGCTCTTCTGTGTCAAATGTTAGCTTGGGTGTGGATAACTGTGAACCTGTTATTCTCTCTTCTGTTTTCACAATTTTAAGACTAACTTATCTTTGCTTTTGAAACAAGTTCAGTTGAGGAAAGGAAAATGTTTACTTTAGCATTCAAGTGGCTGCACAATCCTATAAGACTTATCCCCCCTCATTTTCAAGGCAAAAGAGATGCAAATGAATGTATATGCTGTTGGCTCTTAGTAAACACTGGCCTCTTACACCCTGTGCGAAATAATATTTTACTTTATGTCTGACTGACTTTCCTGTGACAGATGACAAACTGCAACTCAATGAACATAACTTGTAACTTTATTGAAGTTCCACAACAGAAGTGGTTTCAGTTACAGTCTCTTTTCTTTTCACAATAGATTTTAAAAAGACACCGCAGAGAGTTTGCGGGGGAAAAGAGGGTCATTCTTTGTACTAATCTGGAACACAGGGTAGCCAACAAATGGGCAAATATTACAATGAATCTCCACTCTGAATCGGTCACAATAAAATACTCACTTAAACATAACATCATTATTTAACATGTCTGTATGTTTCATATGGAGCTAAAGTCAGAATGTTGCTAGCCTAACCTAGCATAGGCTAAGAAGCACAGCTAGCCTGACCCTCTCCAAAAGGTCAAAAATAAGCCTCCTCACACCTCCAAAGATTTCTCATTAACACATATCTAGTTTGTTTAATCCACACACACAAATACAAATGTAAAAACTGGCAACCTCACTGATGAAGTCACTGCACTTGGCTTTTGTATGTTGTTCTAGCACTATTGTCACCATTGCCACACAGCTTTCATGTTGCCCGTTACTTCTCAGGGTCAGTGTCGGGGCACAAGCTAGCTAATCCCTAACACGGGACAAAGCTGAGCTGGCTGTGTCTGTGGTGGGAAAGGGGAAACAGGTTAAAACACACACACCTACCTACCTACCTGCTGGTATGTTAACTACAGCAGCTGTTCCTCTTTCATTTCCCTCAAGTTTGGTTAAACTTAGACTGTATTTCACTGACTAACTTACAAACTGTTCCTTTGGCATCATTTGGCACACTTTATCAGGGTTGCCAACTTTGGGTACCCAGCTGGAGTGATATTTTGATACCATGGCCCATGGGCTTAATTATGCATATGTTCACTTTATCATGTGCACATATGGACTCAGTTCCCCATCAGGGTTTTAAAAAGTAAGCACCTTGCAAATGTGGCAAGATTGGGACTTTATATTGTAAAATTTAAAGCTATAGCCTGACTGCCACCGTGGGAAATAATCACAATATTTGACACACACTAAGCCTCATAAGGGCACACAGGTTCATTCACTCATGAAAGTCAAAGACGTGTTGTTTCCACTATCAAAACTAAACCGTATTATTCAATGTTCCCAAGTAGCAAGAACCAGAAAAAAAACAAAAGAACCTATCTTACTCCAGACACAACCAATATATGAACACACACACACACACATATATATGAACACTCACTCACTCACTGCTTGAACACCTTATGCGGACCAAGCACAGGGTTTTCTTCTAGAACAGCTGTCCAATCAACACGCAATAGGCATTGCATACATGTCACGGACCAAACAGAGAGTAATTTAAATGCCTGTACTCACAGAATAGGGGTTACAGTACATAACCAACGGTAAGCTCGCCTGTTCATCTCTGTTGCTGTCGCAGTGATTTGGTGTGAGGATTGTTTGGGTAGCGTGGGACTGAACGTGAAAGCATGTGTCTCAAGCCAGGAGCGTGAGACTTGGCAACCCAGACAAAAAAATGGATTTCAATTTAACACTACTTTTAGTAACAGTTCAGTTCAGTCTAGGCAACAAAAGGCAAGGTGAAGCAAATCCAATCCCTATCACAAACTTGTGACCTGAACCTATACATCTAATTAGATTAGTATGACCATTACTCACAGCCTACACCATTATTCATGCTGCGATGGAGACTTGCTGAGATTCCTGTATGAAATTCTTGCCTTCCAATTTATCGAGATTTGAGTCCCCTCTGAAGTTCACCAGTAATCATAAAGATGACTGATTAGCTACACATTCACCTCATTCCTTAGAAACTGTTCCAAACAGTTTAAACTTCACATGCATTCCTGCTGCAGGTCAGGATTTATGTTCAACCTACTAATGTTTAGGCGACATGATGAAAAGTGGGAGATGTTTGCTGTTGTCTCTGGAGTGGAACTAATTTGGAGGCAGAGACCCGCAGCATGCAGCCAATTATGAACAGAGATCCGGTTGAACATATTTTGGGAGCATCAGAGTAATTTGTGTATAAAAAGTTTTTTTTTAATTTTTTTTTAAAAACAGTTCTGAATTGTGTGCTGCTTTGTTAAAAAAAACACTAAACTGCTTCCCTACAATCATGAAAACCTCATAATTTCACATAATTTATGTGACAAATACCTTTTAAGTGGTCATTCTGCTGAGAAACCCTGATTATATTCCCCTGAAACCAGCCCAGCTCAGAGTCAGAGTGCAGAAAACAGCCACTGGTAGTGTGCTAGTGGGGCTTTTTTTTTAAAAAACCAGTCCAGACCACAGCAGCCACATTTGGATGACGACATGCCGATAGTTGTGAAGGACACGTGTTCTCATAATAAAGAACAGTTTGACAAAAAAAAGGTTATGGAGATGGTTTAGTTGTTATGACCTTTCAGTCAAAACAACACATGGCTGTTTATTGGGGTAGAGGGAGGATGTTAAAGTGACTGTGACCAAAACTCCATACAGGTCACGTGATAACAACTAAATCATGTCCATGACAACTGGGCAAACTCCTTTCCAAACTTTTTTTTTTAGACTTTTATTGCTAAGGTCAATAATGATCTTCAAACTAAAAAAAACTCAAAACAAATGCATTGCTGGTTCCACATGGCCATTGTAGATTTGGCTGGCATGAAAAGAAGGCAGCCATGCACAACATTCCAGATTCACTCTTAATAGGCAATTTTTAATAATTGTTCATTTGTTTCATTCAAGTCCGTAAGAGAAAACTGGTTTCCAAAAACTTTTTCAAAATGCCTTGTTACGTTGTTAGAAAGTCTAATAAACCAAATGTATGAAGATGAAACAATTAGTTCATTCATTGTTTAGTCTAGAACTATTTTGATAAATGATTGATCATTTTGAGTAATTTCTAAGTCAGAAATACCAAAACGTCTCTGGTTCCAGCTCCTCAAATGTGAGGATTTGGTGCTTTTCTATGTCTCATATGAAAGTAGGCTAAAGATCTTTGGGTTTAGGACAGTATATTGGACAAAACATACAAACAGGGTGCTAAAATAACCTCTCTGCAGCCGAGCAATAAATCAGACAGAGGATGAGGTAGCTCCTCTGACTATTTGACAACACACAGAGAGAAACAACTAATTTTGGTCATTCTTTTCTCCCCAAAAAACTACAGCCTCAAACGCTCAGTTTACATCAGGTGATTGTGGATGACATTGATTTATCATCAGGTGGAAAAGAACACCTGTGAGGGAAAGACACTCACAAGATGGCCTGCCATGAAACATTAATGATGTTTGCTGGGAACTCAACACCACCTGCATTCTGTCTCCCTCACAACTGATATCTGAGTTCAAAGCTAGAACAGGGGGCCTGAAAGGTGAATCAGGACAGGTAGGCTGCATTTCAGGACTTCTCCTGTGCGTGGCTGTAAAATAACTTTGCTAGGAGTTAATGACAACAACACGTGGATAAAATATATTTCAAGGACTGACGCTGTGAGCGCTGCAAGATTATGAAACCAGATACATGTGAAAAAATGTTATTAAGCAGTGACTGAGGTTGCAAAATTGTGAGCTATGGTTAGAAATAGGGTGGGTCTACTTTGTCTCTATGGTGAGGACAACAGTAGACTAAAGCAAACTGCAAACACAGACGAAACGTAATCGCGCAGTTTAGTATTTCACTTCTTTGACTTTAAAAGGATGCAAACCTGGCTGTCATTTTACTGGGAATCCCCCAGTAAACCCAGCAGAGACTTCAGGTTTGCCCCGCGCAACACTTTAGAGAAGACACCCAACCCTTCCACCCACCCGCACACGTCAATCACAGACCCCGCAACTGTCAAACAAAGCAAAACACGCGCGCGCACACATGGTCCAACAACACCAGAAATGTCACTGTCACGTTATAATTTAACAGGTAAGTTAAAGCTACAAATTAAAAAATAATAATAATTAAAAAAGTAAACAAGTGTTCCGAGCGTTTTTTCTTTTTCTTCCTTACCGTCGGACGGATCCTCCGGTTAGACGGGAAGAGCGCACCGCGGTTTGAGCGGCGTCGATCAGCAGCGTTAACCGCGAACACAACACTCAGTATGTCCTCTCAGGAAATAATAACCGAGCAGCTCTCTTTGTCACGGCTGCTCCACAATGTCACCTCTTTCATAACAGCCAACGGAGAGGTATTAGTCGTAACCAAGCTACTTTAACCTGGTCTGCAGCGCACACATAGGTGAAGCCGCACTGATCCTCATTTGAACGCTCCTCCCACTGAACTGCAACAGGCCCACGTCCACTGGCGGACTGTTCCATGTGGGTTTGACGTTTCCCATGTGTTGTAGTTTCACTCGTGAGAAATAAACCTGTGAGAAATTATAAGTGGATACATAATAGAGGCAAAATAAGTGCCAGATACTACAGTAATGTGTTATTGTTATGTGTTGACGTGATTAATATACTCAAAAGCGAACAGCCTGGCTTGTTTGGTCTCCAAAATCACCCTTCCTCTGAAACAGTACTTTCCATGATTCACTTTCCCAAAACCTTTATTTAGATTAGATGTTTATCGGTCGTATACCTGCATTGCAATATCTTTTACTTTCTTGTATTAACACACGATACAAATAAGAGGTAAGATTAGGTCATTCAGTATGTCGCCGCCTGTTGGACAATGATGAATGAACAGCTACATGATAAGTTAAGTCTCATTTGTTTTGAGATCATTCCTCTACAAACCAAACGAGTCTTCCAAAAAATAAGATTTGATATAAGCATCTCTTATTCCCAGTCCAGTTGATCCAGGAATTGAGACTTTCCTCCGAAGATTATTTTGTCCATTTCGACATGAAATTCATATTTAAACTTTTAGATTTAAAATTTATACCCCCCCCCCCCCCACACACA